>JBBPKA010000084.1:0-126941 GCA_038088995.1 Guyanaporus albipodus | reverse complement strand
AGGTCCATTCAAGGGACACACTGGAGGGGTTAATTCTGTTGCCTATTCACCAAATGGGACACATATTGTCTCTGGCTCAAATGACAATACTCTTAGAGTTTGGAATGCAAGCACTGGTCAATCTATAGCAGATCCATTCCAGGGGCATACTGATTGGGTCACCTCTGTTGCCTATTCACCAGATGGAACACATATCATCTCTGGCTCAAATGACACCACCCTTAGGGTTTGGAATGCAACCACTGGCCAACTTGTGGCTGGTCCATTCCAAGGGCACACCAGTTCTGTCACCTCTGTTGCCTACTCACCAGATAGGGCCCATATTGTCACTAGTTCTTCTGATTTATCAGTCAAAGTATGGAAAATTCAAGATCTTTTTTTCTTTGGTGATTTAATTGTAGAAACTGACTGCATTCAATCTTCCAATGGTTATTGTTTTGGTTGGATAGCTCCTTGGCATAAGCATATCTCTCTTCTTCCTGTCCATTCCTTGGTGATACACTCTAATGGTGTTTATATTGGTACTGATGTTGACAAGTCACTGTTTGGAGAGTCTTGGATATCCTGTTGGAAATGATTCCAAATTTTCTTTTTCTCACAGTTGTATCTATTGGATATTAATGATTCAATTCTGTTCAGTACATATTATGGAAATTAATGTTGACTGTGAACTCATGAGCAATCCTATAATCTAAAATGGACCAGACAACCATTAATGATACCACTCTGCATTACCTCCTCTTTATCAAATGCAAGGCTTCAATTTGAATGAACAAGGCTAATCTACCATGAACCTTGACTTTGGGCCCCACATTCAAATCATAGCATGGCATATCACATTCATATGGGTGGTGGTAGGGTATAACGCTGTCACATGTACAGGGTGGTGGCGCGCTGTCCTATAGATATAGTGCTACACAACAAGAACGAACCAATTCGTTAGGGAGAAGAGAGAGGGAATGTTGGAAAGGAGGAAGACACATAATCATGAAACAAAATGAGGAAAAGAAGGAATCATCTCCAAAGTGGTATGAACTCGGAAGAGAGAAGGAAGACGATACGCGGTTCGTCAACGATGAAGGTGCAAAGCAATGAGAAACGACAGGCATGGGAACGAACACGGAAGTATATGAAAGCTATCGTCATGAGAGGGCCGGCGACGACGCTGCCTCTTCCTCTACGTGTTCTAGATTGAGCCCATTGTTGCGCGTCTCGAGCCCGACATACTGGTATACGCGATCCCTGCCTGGAAGGGCCACCCAGACACGGCGTTGCATCTCGCTGAACCGGCTGCTCGCTCGCCAGAGCTTGAATTGATCCCACTGCGCTCCCAGCACCATCCGAAACGCGGTTCAACGCCGTGCCAGGGACGCATGAGAGGCGTACAACGACGCGGCCCTAGACTTGATCGGACGATCTGCCGAGTGGTCGATCAGCGCTTCATGTTCGACGTAGAAGGATGACGTACCTGAAGCGGGAACAGTGTGGACGGAGAGCTTGGGTGCGGGGGCAGACTTCTCCACGGTCTCTGCGCGCATGACAAAGCCCTTGAGGTAGCCCGAGAACCAGTAGGCGTGGAGGAGAAAGATGCAGGCCATGATGATCGCTGGCCCGTACGACCCGTGGGTGAAGTCGTGTCATTGGAAGACGAGGGAGAGGCAGAGCACAATATGAAGCGCGATCTGTGTCTAAAAGAAGCAGATGGAAAAGAAGAGGTCGGAGCGAAAGTGTGACGTGAGGCTTCCCAGCGCAAGCACGAACATCAGAATCTAACGACTTTGGGGATAAGTTTGTCAGAGAGAGGCCCGTTCAAACGCCGCAAACGCTTACCTTCATCACAGCGCAGAGACAAAAGATGCGACTCCGCTGTCCCTGGATGGCGTACCCAACGATGAAAATGTAGACAGTGTGGTGTATCCGGCCGGTAAGTAGGTTGATTTTGCTGTGATAGAAGAGCACGCCCAACGTCGGTCACTAGAGGTGAGGAGTTCACACTGAAGCAAACGCGAAGCAGTGGATCGAACCGATGCGATGAGATACACTTGGAAGAACCGGTCAGCGCAACGGGCGATGTCGGTCGAGATGGTCACACACTTGAGCTGCTCATGACCAACTGTGAACTGCGTCACCAGCAGAAGAGTGGAGAGCGACATGGCGGCACTACTGACGGTGGAGAACCCAGGATCGTTGCTCGACAGTCGTATAGTGGGAAGCAAATAGAAAGTAGGAAGATAACCAAGGAGACCCAGAATGCTATGGACGTTGGCAAGCGCAACGTGTTGGAGAGACAAGTGATCATTGCGCGGAGGAGAGGGTGGCCAAGATGGCAGTGAGTTCGGGTCGCGTTTTAAAAAGAGTACGCGGGAATGTTGCTGAGATGCCCCTGCTCGGAATTAACTAAGTAATGGCTCACTGGGACCGAACGTCACGGTGGTCAGTCAACGTTGGGTGTGAGGACGACGTATATTTTATATCAAAGGGACGCCGACGCAGAAGTCGCCGCCGCGCACCCGACGTATCTCCCGGTGCGTTGCCAGTTTGACCACATCTTTCGGTTCCATGTTAGCGGATCCGATCCCGCCGTCGATCTGGGATGCTAGTCAAGCAAGTCGCACCCCGCAGGAAATGGCGTATGAAGTTTCGCGTGCCGAGCAGCTTGGCAGTGAACTTGGTCGGGACTGTGGCCCGGGCTCCGGAGTGGGTACCGCTACGACCGCATGTCGGTTTGGAGTCGCTTTCCCAGCCACCGTCTCCCTTCCTCATCCTCTATATCCACCAACATGAACACCTCCAATTCAGCTCAGAAGGTCATGTATGTACAGTCATCATCCTACTCTGAACGTCAGGCTGACGTCGTCCTAGGGCAAAGTCCATCACCATCAAAGGTAAGGTTCCAACGCTCGAGTCTCTGTGTGGACTAACTTTCCATTGGTAGACATCGAACTTTGCAATCAAGTACAACGCAACGTCATGAACCGAGTTGCAAGGCGATACTCCATCCGACTTTCCGCACTAGGCGAACTCTCTCAACACCAGGCAACGAAGACTGCCAAGGAAGCAAATAGTCGAACCTTTTGGAATCAAAGCTTGTATTTGTGAGTCTTCATTATTTGTTCCGCGTGAGAAAATTCACTTCTTCCAGTGACGCGAATGATCATTCTACCCTCGCCATCCATGTTTACCAGAAGCATCGCACCAAACAGGACGAGTTGATCGGGACCTTCACAGACACCATCGGTGGGATGCTCGGAAAATTGAAAAATGGTGGTACGTTTAAGATGGTGTATCCATTTACACTACCCATGCGATCTGAAATCTTTGTAACTCAAGTCCTCGAGGACACTCCTCTCATGCATCCCTCCTCTGGGTCCGTTCTTTCTGCGGTCACGATCAAGTTCTCGATGACTGTGGAGCAACGTGGGACCGCTGGCGCAGAAGAACGTCGGGCAGTCGATGCCGCCACAAGCGCTAACGAAGCTATGAGCACGCTCAGCCCCACCCCAGCGCTCGTCCGCCCACTGAACTCAGTTATTTCTGACGGCCCAAACGTTGAAGCCATGTTACAGGGTTCACAGGCGTTTCAGACCACATGGGATACCTTGTTGAAGAGACTACAGGACCTGGACAGAATCGTCACTGGTCTTGCCGAGGTATTTGATGCTCACTCGTTTCGATATCCTCGTTGTCTGACAGTGGCACAGATTCATCCATATACGTCTCTCGCTTGGTTAGTCATATCGGCTGCGAATAAGGTCTGCTCTTTCATACCCTCGCTATCTTAATGTTGGTGATGTGGCCTATGCAGGTACTCACCAGCCAGCAAGCGCGTAATGAGCAGATGTCTCGTTTAGTGCGAACGATGAACGATGTACTCGAGTTTGCTAATAGCGCGGATGCGTTGAAAACGATCCAAGACCACGTCAAAGCATTCACATGTATCATGCAACAGGTGACAGAATGCGGGTACTTTATCGTCGAATATGCCAAGGAGAAGGGCTTTGGTTGGTCATTGTCTTGTATAATAATCGTGGTGTACTGATGTACATGTTTAGTGGCTAGGGCGGCACGATATGCCATATCCGTTGTGGACACAACGATCACTGGATATGTGGACAAGTTGCAACAACTCAAGATGTCATTTTTGGAGGGGGTCGCGGTACAGACGGAAATTACTGTTGTTCGCATGATGAACGTCGCAGCACGGATTGGTAACTTTGGCTTCACGAGAGGAAGTTCGGATATTCACGAACCTGTTATACAGAGGAAAAGGTTGACCTGAACGACTTGCCGTACGCAAAGGGGGCCGGGTTTGAGCCCGAAAAAGCATGTTTACAAGGCACTCGCGAAACCATCCTGCAAGAAATCTGCGACATTCTCAACAATATCGACGAAAATGCCCCACAAATTTGCCTACTCACAGGGGTTGCTGGATCGGGAAAGTCAGCGATCGCTCACTCGGTCGCTCAGCTATATAGCGAGCGACAGCGACTTGGCTCGTCGTACTTCTTCCTCAGAACTGACGACACTAATCGCCATCCACGCAATCTGTTCAGCACCATTGCACGGAATCTCTCTGATCACGACCCGCAGTACAAGCGCGCGCTGTGGGAAGTGGTGAAGGATGATAGAGAGCGCTGCACGTCGCAATCGCCGAAGGAGCAAGTGGAAAAGCTGATCATCAAGCCATTCCAGAACCTCAACCCGGTCGGGCCGTTAGTTATTGTCATCGACGCTTTAGACGAGACCGGGGGCCCAAGCAGTCGTCAATATCTCCTTCGCGCCATCTCCGAGCAAATTTACAAGGATACCCTACCAAGTAATCTACGTTTTCTCATCACTGCCCGCCCTGAGACCGACATTCTCGGTGAACTCCCGGCTTGCCCTCAGGTCATATGGAAACAGATGGGAGACATACCTGCAGAGACTATCGACAGAGATATCGAGAGCTTCGTCTCCCATTCACTTCGTCAATGTAGTCGCAGACTCGAATCCGTCTGGCCCGAGCAGGAGTGGTGTCGATTGCTCATCCACCATTCCCAAGGGCTCTTTCAGTGGGCTTCCACTGCGTGCAACTTCATTCGAGATGATACAGTGGGGATCGCCGTGCACGAACGCTTCAAGATAGTCGTGCAAGCCGACACCGATGAAGACCTACACCCCCTAGACAAGCTGTACCGGACGATATTGGAGCAACGGTGTACTCTCGGTTTCGCTCAACGCCGGTTCAGGGAGGTGATGGCAATAATCCTTGTGCTCAAGGAACCTTTGTCCATTCTGTCTCTCACTGCTCTCTTTGGCGAAGACTCAGGTATTCGTGATGCAATCATTCCTCTAGGATCATTGCTAGATGGGGTGACCGATGAAGAAAAGCCAATCCGACCACTCCATACGTCGTTCCGTGACTTTTTACTTGATGGGTCCCGCAGCGGTGCAGCATTTCATGTCAAGCCTAAACCCCAACATTCCCTCTTTCTTGGACAGGCATTGATCAGATGCATGTGTGGGATGCTCAGGTTTAACATCTGCGACCTCAAGGACTCACGGATCCGCAATAGTGCTATCCCAGATCTTGCGAGCCGAGTGAACAAGGCAATTCCTCCCCATCTCGCCTATGCATGCCTTTACTGGATGATCCACCTACAACAAACCAGCTATACCCCAAGCTTGCTGACAGAAGTGACAACATTCTTCAAGGACTTTTTCCCCTACTGGCTTGAAGCTATCAGCCTCCTCTCCCATTCCTCACCACTTTCTATTATCAAATGTGCCCTAGAGACCTGTACCATCCTTGGAAAATGGGCCCAGGTAAAAAAAATTCTAGTAATGAGTGATGCATATTAAAGATGAGACTAGGACCATGAGATTGCTAGCCTTGCATCAGAGGCATTCAAATTTATACAAGTGTTTACTCCTGTTCTTCAAGACTCCACACCCCATTTATACCTATTAGCTCTACCCCAAACACCAAGCAGCTCAACACTTTGGCCACTGTGGAAGGAGCATTTGAAAAAGCATGTGACAGTCATTTTAGAAAATCCACCATACTGGCCTGCCCAGGTTCAAGCTTTACATGGTCACAAGAATTCTGTCAACTGTGTTGCCTATTCACCAGATGGGACACAAATTATTTCTGGCTCATCTGACAAGACCATTATAGTTTGGAATGCAAGCACTGGTCAACCTGTGGCAGACCCATTTCAGGGACACACTAATCCTATCACCTCTGTTGTTTACTCACCAAATGGGAAATATGTTGCCTCTGGCTCATCTGACAAGACCCTTATCATTTGGAATCCAAGTGCTGGTCAGTCTGTGAGGGGTCCATTTCAGGGGCACACTGATTCTGTCAACTCTGTTGCCTATTCACCAGATGGAACACACATTGTCTCTGGCTCATCTGACAAGACCCTCAGGATTTGGAATACCAGCACTGGTCAGCCTGTGGCAGGGCTATTCCAGGGACACACTGATTCTGTTACCTCTGTTGCATATTCACCAGATGAGATGCATATTGTTTCAGGCTCACATGACAACACCCTTATGGTTTGGAATACAAGCACTGGTCAGCCTGTGGCAGGTCCATTTCAGGGGCACACTGATTCTGTCACCTCTGTTGCCTATTCACCAGATGGGATACATATTATCTCTGGCTCAGATGACAGAACCCTTAGAATTTGGAATGCAAGCACTGGTCAATCTGTGGCAGGTCCATTCCAAGGGCATATTGATTGGATCACTTCTGTTTCATATTCACCAGATGGAACATATATTGTCACTAGCTCTTGTGATATTTCCATAAAAGTGTGGAAAACTCATGATCTTTTTTTCTTTGGTGATTTAGTTGGGGAAACTAACTGGGTACAATCTTCCAATGGTTATTGCTTTGGTTGGATAGCTCCTTGGCATAAGCATATCTTCCTTCTTCCCACCCATTCCTTGGTGATACACTCTAATGGTGTTTGTACTGGTGTTGATGTTGACAAGTCATTGTTTGGAGAGTCTTGGATATCCTGTTGGCAATGATTTTTTTTCTTTTTCAAAGTTGTATCCATTGGATGTTCATGATTCAATTCTGTTCAGTATATATTATAAGAATCTATGTTGAATACAAACTGCAGGACTATTTACCTTGGATGTTGTATGCCAAGATGTACATAGTTTACCACCTAGTCCACCACCATTATATTACATTTGGCCTGTACAAATGTTAATGTACTTCTCTGTTTGTTCAAGAATATACAGTATTGTATGTACATGTCCCAGTGTAGATCAACCAACTCTTGAAAAGTGCTTTCCATAAACTCTTCATTGATGGTGGTAGGCATCAGCCTGAGTTTAGTGTAGACAACATGGCATATAGTATGTTTGGGGGTAACACATGACAAATCTTCCAATGTTCAAAAATGAATGAAAATAATACTGTACTTAATGTTAGTAAAAGATACCAGTTGAGATACCCTATATTTGACAACCAACATGGACGAACAAAAGTTATACATACTAGAATGGCATGTCCCCCTCAGAAGAGCAGAGTCCCATCTATTCCCGTTCCTTCTCAAGCACGATTCTCATTGCATTATTTCGCCCGCAGCCATCAGAGACAGGCCGAGTGGATGAATCGTCATCAGCCATGTATGGCTGCGCAGAGATGGAAAAGCAAGGGTAGTGTCTACACTAGGTGCGTATGGGTCCATGCGACTGAATGTCATGGTGTCCAGTGAGCTACTTGAGCAGTCCGTCATCATTGACTAACAGACTGCAGGTCGGGGTCGTCAGCCGTTCGCCTGTGCTCTTTTTAAAAAAGGACAATTAGCCCGATGCCACTCCCCTGCCTCACGTCTCGCCCTCCCTCTCGCTCTCTTCCTCCCCAGCTGGGACCCATCGACCTGGCTCGTTTTTCTGTTATCGTTACCGGGCCGAGTCTAATCGTCTCTCGGCAGTTTAGACGATAGAAGTGTTCGTGACCCCTCGATGTACCATTGGCGCCAGGACGACGACAACGACGCCCTTGCGCGCGCTCGCGAGTCTTTTCAGGACGCCGACGTGCCTCCGTCTCCTCGGCATGCCCACCACCACCACCACCACGCTGTCCATCAGCCCAGCTCCGAACAAGTCGAAATTCGAGGGCCGCTGACCATTCAGTTTGCGCATGCCGTTAGCCTGTCCAAAAAAAGGAGCGAGATGTAGAAACGAGAGACGCGGTGAGAGCAGCGAGTACGAGACGGGAGCGAGGAAATATTTCAGAAGGAAAACTCCTGGTACCCTTCACGACATCCGAGTCGGTCGCGACGACGATCTGGGGTACGTCCACAAAGAAGCCGGCGTTGTGATCCCCGATTGCTTTGAGACCTTCGAGGGCAGCGAGCAGTTCGGCGCATTGACTTGTCCGTTTAGCACCCGGGTAGACGGGTATGGAGCGCTGGTAATTGTAACTGGTTTTGATGACATGGGCCCGAGCGCAATGCCAATGTCCGAGGTAGTGCCAGACGTATCGTCGTTCGTGCAGGCGCCGTCGGTGTACACGACGCGATGGTGATGACAGAGGTGCTGTTCGCCGGTCTGGAGGTGAATGAGGTACCTGAAGAAGAAGTGGCTACGACAGAGGGCATCGCATCGGACGACGAGCTGCGCGGTATTGAACTGCGAGGTGAGGTAGCAAGAGGCTCGAAGAGTCGGTCGATGTTTTTACGCGGGCAGGTCATGCTGGGGAAGGGAAAGATAGGTGCGAGAACGACGCGTCTTTTATATCAAAGGGACGCTGATGCAGAAGTCACGAGCCAGAGAAGAAGTCCACGCTTCAGTCGTACACCATCGACCCCGACAAGACAAGTTCTGTGGCACGTGACCCATCACCACTCTGTGCCATGAACATTGATGGTCAAAACACCCTCGCTTGTCTCTGCCGCATTGATAAGAACACGAGCACAGACTCCAAGATCTACCCCCTCCCTCACAGTCCGTACTCTTTTCTCTTTCACTCAAACTGACTCATTCTCGTCAGTGTATGTCGTCAAGGATCTCGTCCCTGACCTCACCCTCTTTTACAAACAGTACAAGTCAACCATGCCCTACCTTCTCAATGACAACCCACCCAAATAGGGGTAATTCTTGCAGTCGCAAGAGAACCGCAAGCAACTGGACGGCCTGTACGAGTGCATCCACTGTGCGTGCTGCTCCACCAGGTATCCCTCTTACTGGTGGAACCAGGACGACTCTCAATTCTTCCTTTCTCTTCTTCAACCTGCGCGGGTGTACAATCTGCTGTACTCAGTTGGCCCCGATCACGAAGTTGCCCCCCTAGATCCGGCTGCCGGTCGTCACCGATTTTCATGTTTGCGTTGAATTTGCTCCGCCTGTGGAAGTCATTGTCTCCTTGTTTTTTTGGCGCCCAGACGTTATCTGTCAATAACACCATCGAGGAGTTCTCTTTATGCCACCCTCATGACACCGATAGAGACCCTACCAGCAACTGGTGGACGGAAGGCGCCTTGCTTGGGCTGGAACACTTGCGGCCATGCATGGCTTTCGGACGTCTTCGCGGCCTTAACGTCGCATGCTGCCGGATGGCCAACTGTTCATGCTGGCATTGACATGACCGGTCCGGAGGAGTTCTCGATCAACGAGAGCCGGTGCTGGAACAGGCGTGGCGGCGGAATCATCCCCCAAGGGTTAGTGCACCTCCCGGAGATGCGCCCGTCGCTGAGGAGCGCCTCTGTCGTCCTCAATGCGCGCGAACATCAGGTCAAGAGGTGTCGTACATGGCTGTACAATGTACTTGTCCAGCGGTATCTCCATGTGGCGTTCAAAGGACTTGAACACCACGAACGTACGGATGTTCCGCCACGTGGAAGATTGTTCGGGTCGTTGAGTAGCTGATTCAAGGAGTCAGATGTATATGTGGCAGCTGACATGGCAATGACACCCGGTTTCCTGCACCACGAAGTAGTATGCTGATGGATTTGGATGATCGGCACATTGTCACTCATGCTGAACAGAAGACAAGGCGAAGTAGATGGTGCACAAATTGCAAGGATCCAGAGAGACTCGAGTTTGGGAAGAACAGTGTTCGCAACCCACACACAAAAGGGGCATAAATCCTTCTTGATTCTGTTACTTCTCTGAAAACTATGCGAAGATTAGATGAGGCATAATCAAAAAAGTGCAAAGTCATACTACTAAATGACATACTGTTTGGTATTTTGTTGGTTGCATATGGGAAGGACGTCCCAGAATCGCACGTTTTTAGTTTGCGGGTGAGTTGGACAAGCCAGCGAGGACGGACATACGCACAGTGAGGCCAATGAGCGTTTGATACCGTTCGTGGTCATCTCGGTCTCATCCGTGCCCGTATCTCCACAGCATGTAGAGTGGTATGCCGGGCATGCCTGGACCCATCATGAAGAAGTACAGTTAGGTGATAATTGGTCACGACCGCAATGCCTGCTACCACCATCTCGCCACTGACGGCCTCCTCTCAATGCTTTCCTCGCTGGCATCAAATGCTCAACAGGCCTCATGCACACCCGTCTTCCTCACCATAGCGTATACCTGTGCTATCCCAAGTACTCGACAAGGACGTCCCCCATGAGTGGCGTCCCTGTTCTGCTGGCCCAGTCTGATCATCCCACACGGCAAACCTGTCTCGAGCTTGGTCCGCCGATCTAGTATTCTGGCGAGCCTTGGCCCTGGTCATCTGACATGCAGAGTAGGGAAACATGCTCCGACTTTACCTCAGTACTAGTTGTCTTCGGGATGATCCCGTCCATCGTCCGTCAGAAGAGTTGCGCATGATCCCCATGAATAATGGTCCAGTTCCTTCGAACGCAAATAGTAGACGTCGCGTCATAACACTCGTTTCGGACCTCTCGCTATAGAGACATGACCATTGTGCTCGCCCCATGTAGTAAATATTCCTCTGTTGATCCATTTATTCATGATATATGTGCTGGGTCTCATCCCAGAAGAGTGGTCACGAAAAATTGAAGCACAACAGGGCTCAGCGCAAAGTTTGAAAAACCCTCATGCACGTGCCCATCGATGAACATGTGCAATTGTTACACCTCAAGTTCACACTAGGCTGGAATATGCCCAATGATCACAAAAGTGATAATATTCTGCAACTGGGGAATCATACTTGAACATGGTTTGGAATATATACTAACTACCTTGGATCATGATGTCATTACATGAGGAAAGTGTGAAGGGAGAAAGTATGGGCATGACATTACCCCCTTTTCATGGTCAAACATCCTGGACAATGAAGCTTCAGAGATTCTTGGAAGGAGAGGAAATTGGGGGAAATGAGGATGGAGGTGGTTGGAATTGGTAGGGGTATGTTTCTGGAAATGGGGCACATACACAGGGGGTCAAATTCAAGGGAGCAGTTCTATGTAGGGATAGTGATGTGTGCACAAGGGGCAGTTGGATTATAGTGATGGAATTCCTTAATTGCCTCTGCTGCATGATGGAGTTCTGTGGCTTTGATCCATTCACATTCCTCACATGGAAAACCTTTCCAGTGGATCAAATATTCTAACTGATTGTGGCATATTTTTAATGTTGAATTTCTATTTTCCCTTGTACCATAGTCATGTGACTTGTGTACATTATACTCTGACCTTACATTGGGGTTTGAATAGATCTTTTGAACTTAAACCACTTGCATCAACAGAAACCAGCCAGCCTCCAGCACTTCATTCATCCAGTATATAATTCTCTAGGCTAACTCTTTTGAGCATGGCTTCAACAGGTTATGAGCCCTGGTAGTGCATGTTGAGTGTAACATGAAGTATCTGCACCTTTAGTTGCCTACCAGATCAGTGCTCCCCTGGCTGTCACATCTCTACACAACAGGGTTTCCTATTGAAAAGGTAGCAGAATGTAGTGTTTGACCTTCATCACACTTGCTGTTTGCTGCCTGAATAAGAGGAATCCATGCAAGTTTGTTCTATTATCAAAGATGCATGCTAATACTACTGCTCTTTAGATTTATCATATCATTATGTCCCCTTTCAACAACTCTGGCCTCCAAATCCCCATCTTTAATGGCATTGGCTATGACAACTGGTGGTCCCTCATCAAGGCACTTCTTTAGTTGACAGGCTATCTCTGGGTCACTGATGTATCTGAGCCTAAATGCTTAGATGCTATCACTAATGCCAAAGACTGAAACTACTACATTGCCTACCACTGTATTCAAGATACAATTATAGATCAAATAAACCTTTATCTTTTGTCCACCCTCTGCATATGCTATGTGGCTTGTCTCACCACTTCAGATCTACTCACTGCCCTTGCTATCAATAACAAGATGACTAGGATCATCCAGGCATATGCAGTTTTTAAAGAGCTGGTTGAACTGCAGGTCCCAGAGACCTCACACCCCACTTTCATGTTTAACAAGATGGAGAATCTTATCATGTGTTTAGAACACATGATATATTCATTTGACCCCAAGGTCCAGGAGATGTTAACATTAGCCAAACTCCCCACAAGTATGTCTGTGCTTATGTAGATGTTAATTCAAGAAAAAGACAAAAGTGATATCATAGTAGAACTCTTCCTTGCCTGCATAAAGGAAGCTGTGGCCCTTAACTGGAACCAATGCACCCTGAAAAAGAGTAAAGCCCCTGCCAAGACCAATAAAATTTCAGTGGTCAAATTGAAAGGCCAGATTCTCTTGTTTCAACAGCAGTAGCAGCCAAAGCTGCAAGGCCAAGGCCAAATGCAGCACCCACTCCTGCAAAAGCTGCAAGGATCAATGGTAGATGCAGCAGCACCATCAGATAAGAAGAAGCAGAAAAAGAAAGAGTGCTGAGGCAAAGGCAAGGGAAAGGCTAATGTCAATGAGGCTGTTATGACCTCATTCACCACTACCATCATTGATATTTCCTCCACTCTCAATCCTTGTCTTCTTCATAACCTCCCACTGTCACTCTACTAAGGGGTAGAAGGTCCACCAGCTGACACAAGAATCAGGGATTCTATATTTCTGATAAATTGGTTGAATGACTTTCCCTAGTATGAAACAGTATGGCAATTCAATAAAGTTAGTTCACATTGGCTAGATGTGAACCCCCCTCCTCTTTCTCCTCCTGCTGCATCTATTCAGGAGATACCCCCATGTGAGACTGATGCCACCTTTTCTTCTGCAAAAAAGTGCAAATGCACTATGCATCATGCCAGGAAATAGCAAATAATGCTGCCACTTGCCAATGCTTGGAACTCAAAGAATATGAACAATTTTTATAACTCATATACATGTACTATAGATTTAGACTGCTTGGGTGATTTGCTCATCCACCCTACTATTTCCCTCTCCACTATAGATAAGGCTGGCTTCTTCAACTACTATGTTGAGGAAGATACTGTGTCCCTTGGCTCAAAGATGGAAATGGCAAGGTTAGTAATCTCTCCTACTTGCTCTTTTTACAACCACTCATCAATAATCACTTTCACAGCTGATCTTGTATGTAGTTGGTATTGTACAATGTATCACACTGAATGCTATAATATATGCACTCTTCACTTTGATTTGTGTAAACATCATAAGGGTGAATCATATACATGTGGACAAGATGAAAATGACAATATCTGGATCTTAGACTCTAGTGCTTCCATACACTTTACTCCCTAGCAATCAGATTTTGTTGCCTATAAATCCTTATCAAAATATAAGAGGATCCCTGTATTTACTGTAAGCAACATTATATACATTGAGAGTATTGGTCATGTACTAGTGCCATGGTGGGATCACAATCAAAAGATTCATATCCTCAACCTATACAATGTTGCCCACATTCCAAACTCACATGTTCAACTAGTATCAATGAAACAGCTATTAAACCATGGTGCCAAAGTCAAAGGTGATACTTCTGTGATTGCACTTTTATATAAGGACAATAGAGTACTAGCACTATTCACACCAGGACATGCAGGGAAATTTATGTATATCCTAGAAGGAGTACTCTTAAACAAGGAGCCATCAGCCCATGTAATATGAACTATAACATATAATATCCTCCATAAACAATTTAGACAGTCTTTCTGAGATATACTCCATTGGGCTAAGAAGCATATCCAAGGCTTTTCCAATGTAAAAATTCCCTTGGAAGACCTGATATGCTCTAGATGTCTCAAAGGCAAAATGTCTAATAGGCACTTTTCCTCTAACAAGTCATATGCTACTAAGCCATTTGACTTGATTCACTTGGATTTAAAATCTTTTCCCATCAAGTCCTACAGATGTTATAAATATGTCATTACCTTCCTTGATAATTATACATTACATGCTTGGATTGTGCCTCTACATCAAAAATCAGGCACTTTAGCAGCTACTTACCAAATTTTCCAATTGGTTGAGATCCAATATTCATTGAAGGTAAAAGCATGGATGTCTGATGCTGGGGAAGAATACAAGTCCCAGTTATTTTTGGATTTGCTAAAGAAAAAAGAGATTGTGACAAACCAGTCTACTTCTCATACTCCTCAATAGAATGGAAGGGCAGAACACTTAATGCACACTCTAGGTGATAAGTCACAGATAATGAGACTAGATGCCTGTCTTCCTGATAGTTGGTGGGAATTTTCCTTTATGTACACCTGTCATATATATAACAAAACTCCTATGGCTAGACTCAGGGGAAGAACTCCTTTTAAGTTGCTAATGAGATCTGTCCCTAACATTTTGCACCTGAAAGTATTTGATTGTGTAGCATATATCTTCCTGCCAGAAGATGTCCATTGGAACAAGCTTGCAGCAAAAGCTGAGCTCATGATATATTTGGGCATAGCATTTAGTCCCCCATCTTCTAATATATTTATGCACTCTATTAATGCCTTTTTCACCTTATATCACACTATGTTTGAGGAGGATATATTTCATTGTTGCAAGTCCATAGGAAAAGTTGTCCCTAAATTACAACAACAGCATGAGCTGTTTAGGCCAGTGCCTCATCCTCACTCTTTTGAGGACAATTATCCCCATCCACATCATGCACCTTCCTTATAAAGCCCCACTCCTTCTATTTCAGGTTCCTGCACATCCTCTCCTCATCCTGGGCCTTATGGAAACAATGCTCTAGCTTGCCACTTCCTGTCCCTCCTGCCTCTTTTAGGACATCAGGCCAAGAATGCTAAGTTTCTCACCACCCCAATAATATGTATGGTGATGATCAATACTCTGTCTAGCAGGAAAAGAACATTAGAGATCCATTCTGGTGGCATAACATCATAAAAGAGCCAGGACCATCATCTCATCCTATGCCATCCATGCTGGGTGAACTTTCCCAGTTGTTCCACTTTTCTTTATTGCCTGGCTTCCCTCTATTGCCTCTGACCTCTTTGATTGACTTGGAGGAAGATGTTGAATGCTTGACTAGGGAAGGGAGGGCTGATTTTTATATATATTTGATGTCTAAGACAATACCACCATATTGGTTAGACATTGCAGTGTCCAAACTTCACCACAAATAGACCTATAAAAACATTTCTACTCTCCCATCAGCTGAACAAAAGAAATAGAAAGCCACATGTCAATACAAGCTAGATATTCTTTGTAAACAACAAGTTTTTAAACTTGTTGACTCTCCTAAGGGATGTAAGGTCATTGATAATCAATGGATCTTTGATGTTAAATTTAATAGTTATAAAAGAGCCTAACTAGTTGCAAAAGGCTTTTCTCAGATTGAAGGAATAGACTTTGATCAGATTTATTTCCTAGTGGTCTATTTTGAGACAGTATGACTTATATTGTCCCTCACCACACTGGAAGATTGGCATATTGAGGCACTCAATGTAAGAAGCATCTATTTGTACAATAAACTCAAAAAAGAAATATTCATGTGACAACTCCAAGGCTTTAGAGTCCCAGGGCAAGAGCACAAAGTGCTCTGCTTAAAAGATACCCTTTACAGCCTTAAACAAGCCAGAATTGCCTGGTGGGAGACTTTAAATAAATTCATGAAAAAACTCAAATTTGAGCATCTAAAATCAAATACTGGCCTCTTCCTTTATTGGAAGAAAAATACCTCCATTGTAGTTGCTGTCATCTATGTAAATGATACCCTATTCTATGATCCATTCCAGAACATTCTTAATGAGATAAAAGATAGATTTATGAAAAAGTGGGAATATCAAGACTTAGGTCTAGTTACTGAATTTCTACACATATATATCAAAAGACAAGGCCACATGATCTTAATTGATCAGTATAATTACCTTATAAAAGTCCTAGATCACTGTGGAATGACAAATACTAGATTAGCTCCAATCCCTCTATTTCAGTGTTATTACTCTATTTCAAATAAAGAATCTGTAGATCCAGAATTGTGATCACATTTCCAAATGGTGATTGGATCCCTTCTATATCTTATGCTTAGCACAAGGTCTGACATTAGTTATGCTGTAACTGCCTTAGCAAAGCAGTTTGCCAATCCTACTAGAGAGCACCTTGATAAAGTAATACATATATGTTGATATTTAAATGGTACTAGATATTATATGCTAAATTTTGATGGAGCCTCAGAAGCTGGAATAATTGGCTATGCTGACTCTGATTGAGGTTCAGATTCCAATACCAGATGCTTTCAAACAGGTTGATTTATTTATCTAGCCAATGGTGCCTTTTTCTGGTGCTCAAAGCAACAAAAACATGTCACCTTCTCTTTTACAGAGGCTAAATACATTTCTTTGTCTGATTGTAGTAAACAACTGGTTTAAATACATAATCTCCTAACCAAACTCAGATATTCCTTAAAATCCATCCTGCTTTGCAGTGACAATCAAGGTTTTATTTTTATGTGATCTAATCTTATAACTGAAGCTCAGAGCAAACATATCTTCTTGTGATGATATGACATACATGACTTTGTTTGTGAAAGATTAATAGAGCTATTCTTTATTGAAGGCTTGAAAAACCCTATCAATATGCTTATGAAAAACCTTGGTAGAGTAAAGTTCCAGGAGTTTATATTGCAAATGGGACTTGTCTTTTACAATAAACCCCAATAAATACCAATTTATATATTCATATGTTTATTCCACTCTACCCACTACAAAACATGGGGGAGTATTAAATTTCTATTTTCCCTTGTACCATAGTCATGTGACTTGTATACATTATACTCTAACCTTACATTGGAGTTTGAATAGATTTCTTGAACTTGAACCACTCATATCAATAGAAACCAGCCAGCCTCCAGCACTTCACCCATCTGATATGTAATCCTCTGGGCTAACTCTCTCAAGCATGGCTTCAACACTCAAATCAACAACATATTCTATCTCTTGTTCTTCATTTCCATCAATTACATCTGAAGAGAGAGGAGGTTGCTTTTATAACAGGAACTGTCCTTGAACAAAAGGGAACAGCTTGCTCTTGTTGAAAATGGAATAGATTAATTGCCATTTAGGGTTGAGCTTGAGTTTGTAAGCTCCTAATCTGATCTTTTTAATTATCAGAAAGGGTCTGTAATATTTGACATCAAGCTTCTTGGTTGGTTGATCTTTTTTAATGTAGGAAGTATTGACTAGTACCAAATTTCCAGGTTGGAAATCAGGTTTGATCTAGGCATGTTTGTTATGGACTTCTTTTATTTTTTTTGCCACCTTTTTGGAATTTTCCTCTATCTCTTTTTGTACTTTGCTTATCCTTGTTATGAATTGTTCTGCTAATTCATTTTTTACTCATACTCAATGATTTGTATGGATAATGGGCTGGTGTCTGTAGTTGAGAATGACTGGGGAGTATTCCATGGCTACTGATGTTCATTGGTTCAACACAAATTCTATGATGGAAAGCCAGTCAGCCCAATCAGTTTGTTGATGGTTAACATAAATACATAGATATTGTTCTATTATAGCATTTATCCATTCTGTTTATCTGTTAGTTTGTGGATGGAAAGTTGTAGAGGGGTTAAGGAAAACATTAAGTAATTTAGCTAGGTTGTTTATAAAAGAAACAAATTGTGATCCTTGGCCTGATATAATTTTTTTGGGTACATCATGTAATTTAAATACATTGTTTTTGTATATTTCTGCTACTCCTGCTGAGGTGATATTGTTTGAAAGGGGAATGCATGGGTCATTTTTGAGAATTTATCTACTATTACTAATATGGTGTTGTGTCCTTTTGATTCAGGTAAGGGTCCAATAATATCTACAAAGACAACTTTCTAGGGGGCATTAGGAGTGTCATGTGGGTATAGTGGAATTGTTTGTTGTATATTTTTTGTTTTTGTTTTTTGACATATACTACATCCTTTTACAAATCTTTCTACATCTTTTCTTACATTTGGCCAGAAATAATTATTTTGCAGTAGGGAGAGGATCCTTTTTACTCCTGGATGTCCAGTAATTGGGTGATTGTGGAATTGTTGGAGTAGTTCTTCTCATAACTTTGGAAGGTTGGGAATGTAGGTCTTGTCCTTCCAAAGTATTATTTCTTGTTCATTTGTTGACCATTGTGGATGATTTTCTTTTAGCCATTCCTTGACTTTTGATTCAATCATGTTGGAGGCCACTTTGATTTTCTCCTCCATTGTTGTGAGGGATTAGAGAGTGTGAGCAGTGAAGAAATATTCTGGAAGGAGGATTATATTGGTATTGTTGAGTTCCATCCCCTTTTCATAATCTGGTCTTTTGAACAGAGAATCAACTGGATTTGTTTTTCCTAGCTGATGTATGAAAGTGAAGTTGTACTCTTGTATGTCATGTTGCTATCTGGCTTGTCATCATGAGAGGTCCTGTGGTTTTCAGAAGAATTCAAGGTTTCAATGGTCAGTCCAGACCTCAAATGGATGTATTGCATCTAATAAATATTGACACCATTCCTTGAGTGTGAACATAACTCCTAACATTTTGAGGTTGCTTGTGTGGTAGTTTCTTTTACCATCAAGGAGTAATCTCAATATGAAAGCAATTGATTGCCAAACCTCTCCTTGCTTTTGGGAAAGGACCATCTCAAGGCCAAAACTAGAGCTGTCTATTTTAATGTGGTACAGTATATTGTCAATCAGCATAGCTAGTTTGGTTGTGTCATTTAATACCTACTTTAGTCTTTCAAAAGCCTTGGTGCAGTTGTTGTCCCATTTGTACTCCTGCTTTTGAATATGAAAGCATTCAATGGTTTGACATGAATGGTGAAATCTTGTATAAATTACCTGTAAAAGTTGAGGAATCCTAGGAAATCTCTCAATTGTTTGTGAGTGGAGGAGATAGGCCACTTGAGGACTGCTTTCATTTTTAAAGGATCCATTGTGATATTGTTTTCTAAAATGATAAATCCAAGATATTTGATTTCTTTTTGTTCAAACTTATATTTTTTATGTTTCAGAGAGAGTTTGTTCTCATACATGATTTGCAAGACCCTTTTTACTGCTTGTTGATGTTCTTCCAAAGTATGGATGTAGATCATGATATCATCCATGTATACTATTATGATATCCTTGTTTATTAGATTATGGAATAGATGATTTATGTACATTTGAAAGGTGGTGGATGAATTAGTGAATCCAAAGAACATCACTAGTGATTCAAAGAGGCCTCAATTGGTTCTAAAAGCTGCTTTCCATTCATTTCCTTCTTTTATTCTTATGTGGTTATATCTCTATTGCACATTGAGCTTGGTAAAATATTTGATGTTTTTCAACTTGTCAACTAACTTGTTAATCAGCAGGAGGGGATATCAATTTTAGACAGTGATTGTGTTTAGCTTTCAATAGTCTTGTACTGGATGCAATTTTCTGTCTTTCTTTTTTACAAAGAAGAATGGGGAGGCAAATGGTGATTTTGATGGTTGGATGTATCCACTGGATAGGTTTTCTTCAAGGAATAGATCCAGCTCTTTTTGCTCTTGTAGGAACAGGTTGTATGTTTTATAGTTGATTGTATGGTTTCCAGGTAGTAGTTTGATTGTGTGATCCCATGGTTAATGTGGAGGTAATTTGTTGAATGTTTCTTTGTAAATACATCCTCATATCCATGGTAATGTGCCGGTATTGCCTCCTTGAAGATCTTCTTTGTCTTGGTTGCATTGGCTGCTGCCACAACATCAATAGCCACATTTTGGAGGTATGTATTGGCATCAATTTGAAAGATTCATTTTTTAGTTGACTTGTTATCATTGTCTTTGCTTAATAGTGTCTCTGGTATGTGGTCATTCCAGTATCAAAATGTAATGGCATTCATAGGCCAATTGATATTGAAATTGTGGGTTTTTAGCCAATTATACCCCAAAAATATCTTGTTTGTTTCTAGTGCAGTTACAGCCAACATGATTTGTTCATGGTGGTCTTTTATCTGAATGTTTGCTACCACTAACTCTTCAATATGTCTTGCTGCATTTGGGGAACCATTAGTGTTATACACCAGAATTGGTTGTGGCAACTTGTGGATGGAAAGTCCTTTCTCTTACACAAATGTTCTATCTATACTTGAGCCAGTACATCCTGAGTCTACTAGTGCCTTGACTGTGAATACTTTTCTATTGCTTGCTTGGAAGATGGTGTCTACTTTGAGAGAGTTGATTCATACTTGTTCTAATTTGACCTCAAACTTGGGTTTTCTTTATAATTTCCTCAATATGAAGTCTGCTTCTTGTTCATTCATTTTCCTTAGTTGTCCAATTAATTTGTTGATTATGTCAAAGAGTCTGGTGAGGTGAATGAACATTTTTAGTTGTCTGCAGGTTTTTCTTTTGTCTTTTTGGTTAGTTTGGGCCTTTATCCACATACTGACCAGGAATTGACAGTATTCAACCAATTTCATCCTAGTTTCTTGGAGTACTGGCTCCAGAAGAGGGGGCTTCCTCTACTTGCTTTTCTTTTCTTGATTGAATTCAATACTGCTTAATGCTATACTCCACATCATGTTTCATAGCCTGAATTCCTGTTGATCCAAATTTGTTTTCACCCTATTTGATAGTAGATAACTCATTGACTTCTACTACTTTTACTTGGTGAATTTTCTTGATTATTAACTGAGCAATTTTGTCACCCTTTGTGACTTAGAATGGCTCAATTCCTTGGTTTATTAATAGGATCATAAGATCCCCTCTATAATTCAAATCTATTATATCCACTCTGGTGTAAATCTGGTTTTTTACTATTAGACCACTTCTTGGAGTGATTTGTCCATATATATCTTTTGGGATTGCATATTGAATGTTGGTATTTACCACTACTTGTCCTAGTGGTGGGATTTCCTTTGATTTAGATGCATAGAGATTCAAACTGGCTGTACTCTTACTTCCTTTTTTGAGGATCTTTGTCTTACTAGTAGCATTCAGACAATTATCTTAGTTTTGGAATCATTTACTTCCTTAATTTCTAGAACATTAAATTTATTCAAAAATAAGGAAGCTATATGATGGGGACTAGATCAATTCCTATCTAACCTCTTTTTTCAAAATCCTTTAATTTTGCCTTTAGGGCCCTATTCTTGACTCAAATCTCCTCCAACTGCTTCATTATGATATCCAATGCTATTTCTTGGATCATGACCTCATGCACTTGTTGCTGAGGGTGGAAGTGTTTCTTGCAGGACCAAGTCCTGCCACATCACCTATATATTCCTTTTGCCTGGGCTGTGTCTATGTCCATTGGAATATCTTGACCACTGTATATATTGGGCTGGGATCCATACAGGAGATGAGAAAAGAGGGAGGAAAAGAGACTTTTGAGGTAATATCTCTTGTTCCCACATCTTAGCATTCAAACTGAGGGATACTAGAAGGATTTCCCTTCTGGTGCTCTTGGAGGCAAAATCAGGAGAAGTATCCTATACCTTATTTTCTTTCATTAATTTTAGTTAAGACCTGATCAGCCTTAACCAAAGCTTGTTCTCACTGTTGATATAACATGTCATCAAGAAGAGTGGGGTTCACTCACTCAACATATTCAACATCATTGTAGATGCCATTATACATTAAATTTACAAACATGCACCTATGTATCCTTGTATTCCAGTTCACTTTTAGAATTAAATGTTTTTTCTTGATAAAGAAGTCCTTGACTGTCTCTATCTTTTCTTGTTTGATCACCAAGAGCTTTTTCTTGATATATTGATTTAGAGCTGCTGGTTGGAAGGTGTTGACCAAGCACTGCTGGAATTTGTACAAGGTTTTGCAGAGCTTGAATATCTCTGCTATATAGAGGTCTGTGAAGCATTTAGTGACATTGTTTCCTTTCATATATAAGAGGACAATCAAGATCACCTCTCAATCTGTGGGTTGTCAATCAAACCCTTGGAGATAGAGTCCAACCTGCCTTTGCCATGAAAAAAAAAATTCATTGTCACTTGTGAAATTATCTGGATATGTAACTATGGACTTTTCTAGTGGTTATTGCTCTTTCACATTAGAGAATGGTTCTTGTAAGAGGAGAAATGCCCTGTAAGGCTGGAGGACATAAAGAAATGCAATCCATGCTGGATAGGTTATGAATAAAAATTGAGAATGGAGAGACCTGGCAGGCTGCTAGTTCCTAGTCCAGGAAGTAGATGTGCTGAGTGATGCAAGTTGTGATAGTAGGGAAGGGGCACAATGGAGTGGCATAGGACAGAATCCCACTGTAGATTGATTAACCTAGTATAATCTATACCAGGTGATGTATTGATCAAGATACTGGACATGCTTATCCTTGTCTATATTATGTGAGTTTTCAGATACATTGGCATACTTAACCAAAGGTGCCAAGATGGTGGAGTTTGAAGAACTCATAATGGATAAGTCTTTCCAAGTTTATTTCCATAGGCTGGAATCTTGATCTGGGTACCTTGGTATGATTATCTAAAATAGAAGGTGAAAACTTTTGTTGGAGGTGTAAGAAGAGTGAGTAGTTTTCAGGTACTCTCTGTGGGCAAAAAACTTGATCTGCAAGAGGTGAAAAGATAGGAGGAGTGGAAGATGTTGAAATCTAATATAATATTTCAACTATTGTTTACTCATGTTTTTACTAGTCAAATTCTTTTGTCTTGCTCAGTTTCACCTCTAATGATATGAAGAGCTACTTTTTGGGGCCATGTGCTGGATGTAAAAAAAAAGATTTTCAAAAAACTAATTGGGTATTCAATAATCTATATAGAGTATTTTGATTGGAAAAGAGGGAGAGGTTGTATATATGGGACAATGGTCAATTGGAATGTCTGCATGATGTGAACAGCACTAGAGCTGAGAGGTAATCATACAAACCTTGAGGGGCAGGTATTATCTCCCTCTGGATATATTTAGACTTACAACACCTAAAAACGCCCCTAGTGCACTATGGGGAACAGCAATGTTATTCTTGTTTATTATGCTGGATGAGCATATGTAACACAGTGAATTTAGGGTTGTGTTCCCTGGTGTTCACATAGCCAATGATTCTCCCTTAATCCTAGGATCTGGGTATATACAGCAGTTAGAACAACTTGAGTGGCAGTAGCCTGGGCAATGGATAGGATGGATGGGTAGGATCATGCTCAACACCAAAATGGGTTGGTGGACAAGAGTAAAGTGTCAAGGGTGGAAAGAGGGGTTGAGAAGGATAGTTGCAGAATAATATTACACCCCAAGTTCACACTAGGCTGGAATATGCCCAATAATTACAAAAGTATAATATTCTACAACTAGGGAATCATACTCAAACACAGTTCAGAATATATACTAACTACCTTGAGTCATGATGTCATTACATAAGGAAATCGCATGTAACTACATCAATGTTCTGAAGCATTCGAGACTCGGAAAACATGTGAGTCATGGGAGAGTGATAGGTGAAAAGGAGAAAGTGTGAAGGGAGAAAGTATGGGCGTGACAGCAATGAAAACGGACAACGGAAAAAACGGACCATTCCGATGACGCGTCTTTGAAACCGGAGCGGTTTTCGAGGTTCACCTGCACGGAACATGCAACAGCTGTAGGAGAGGGTGTGCCCGGCCAAAAAAAGCACTGAAAAGGAAGTCAGTGACGAGAACGCAGAGATTGAACTGAAACATGCAAGAGGGCACAATTAACGTGGGCGATGGGTCTATCAACATGAGGTAGTCTGAAGCAAGAAGGTAGCGGCCCTATGAGAATGGGGGAAGCGCTCTGTGATGTATACAGGAAAAAGACCCAATAAAATCACAGACGAAAACTGTCGGGAGGACGAGACGAGATAAAAGATAACAAAAAGCCACAACAAATTTCAAATGACAGCATATAATCGTGCAAAAAATCAACCTTATCTGAACGCCGAACGAAACTGGGGTGGGGAGGAGAGAGACAACTATAAGAGAAAGAAAGAGAGGCGATGCGTAACGGGAAAAGGGGATGATAAACCTTGAGACTGTTCAAGCAAGGGCCTCTTGTCAAGGGCGAGGTTTTTTGATTATGTTCCAGGTCTCGAGGGTGAATATCTGGTAGGTCACAGGCACAAGGGGTGCCACCAGCACCGTCGCGCCTCGGAGACAGCCGAGGTAGGACCCCAACCCTTCGTTTTAGCGGAGTTGTTGGAAGCTCTAGCCCGCTTCTTAGACAAATGGATCACTTCCTGACCCCAACGGTGTCAACTCACTGTCCACATTGCTATCCATAACAATACCATCATGCCAGGCCCCGTCGCTCGACCCCGCACTCTGTACGATAAAATCTGGGATGATCATGTCGTGTGAGTGATGACTACGCTTTTCGAGATCGTACTCATGAACCCTCAGCCAGGCCATGGAGGACGGATTAGCCCTTATCTACATCGATCGGTATGTCCATCGCCCTTGCAAATTGGCCCACTGATGAGCTTGGATTCTAGTCACCTCGTTCATGAAGTCACGAGCCCTCAGGCGTTCGAAGGATTGTGCGCCATTCGTTCGATCGTGTCAATTCACTTTTTCATCGTGTTTGTAGGCGCACAACTAGGCGCGCCGTCCGTCGTCCGGATTGTACCTTAGCGACTGTCGATCACAACATCCCGTGAGTGACCCCACGCCATCGAGTAGAAATCCAACCAAAGTTCCATTCGATACCAGTACGATCTCCCGCAAGGACTACAAGAATATCGAAACATTTGTGGAAGAACCCGATGCCCGTGCGATGGTTTTGGCTCTCGAAGAGAACATCAAGGAATTTGGAATCAATTACTTCGGTCTGACGGACCGTCGCCAAGGTATGAAGCTTACTCTCGCCCTCAATCCGATAACTTACCGCACCACAGGGATCGTGCACGTTATTGGGCCTGAACAAGGATTTACAGTGAGGCGCCGTCTCGTACCCTGAACGTTCATTGTGCAATACTGACTTCTTGCAGCTTCCCGGCATCACTTGCGTCTGTGGCGACTCACACACTTCCAGTATGTTCGCAACGCCATAATTTTCCAGTAGCTTATTTTCTCTTGAACACAGCTCACGGTGCCTTTGGTTCCTTGGCGTTCGGTATCGGGACATCCGAAGTCGAGCATGTCCTTGCTACACAAACCTTGTTGCAACGCAAGGCAAAGAACCTGCGGATCACCGTCGACGGAGAGCTCGTTGAAGGTGTGACCTCCAAGGACGTCGTCCTGCACATAATCGGTCTCATCGGAACAGCTGGAGGCACGGGCCACGTCATTGAATTTGCTGGTTCCGTCTTTCGCAGCCTCAGCATGGAGGCTCGCATGAGCGTCTGCAACATGAGTATCGAAGCTGGTGCTCGCGCTGGACTGATTGCACCCGATGACACCACCTTTGAATACCTCCGTAACCGCCCTTTGGCTCCCAAGGGCGAAGAGTGGGAAAGCGCCGCAGCTTATTGGCGCACTCTCAAGACCGATGACGACGCGGAATTTGATATCGAAGTCCAGATAAATGCAGCGGACATACCACCCACTGTCACTTGGGGTACATCCCCCCAGGACGTAGCTCCTATTACTGGCACCGTTCCAGACCCCGCGACATTGGAAGACCCCACTAAGCGGGCCTCTGCAGAGCGAGCCTTGGCTTACATGGGTCTTCAGCCCAATACCCGAATCCAAGATATTACACTCGACAAAGTCTTTATCGGTTCTTGCACCAACAGTCGTATCGAAGATCTCCGTGCTGCTGCTCGCATCGTCCTGGCTGCTGGTCCCGGAGCCAAGGTGTCACCAGATGTACATGCCATGATTGTTCCTGGTTCGGGGCTGGTTAAACAGCATGCAGAGGCAGAGGGCTTAGATGTCATCTTCAAGCGGGCTGGTTTTGATTGGCGAGAGGCTGGATGCTCTATGTGCTTGGGCATGAACCCCGATCAATTAGCCGCGGGTGAGCGTTGTGCCAGCACGAGCAACCGCAACTTTGAAGGTCGACAAGGCGCCGGTGGGCGGACTCACCTCGTCAGCCCTGCCATGGCAGCGGCAGCAGCCCTTTCAGGAAAGCTTACTGATGTCCGAAAACTACTGGGCGTGAACGCCAAAGATATTCCAGTGGATCTGAACAAGAAATTGAGTGCACACGAATTCTTGACCGACGCTTTTCCCTCTCCTCCCGACCCGCAGCCTCCCTCGCGCGCGTCTGGTGCATCCTCTACAAAACCATCCGGTTCCTCTGGCTCTGCAGCTCGGAAGTTTGTTGTTGTTAAAGGCATCGCAGCACCCCTGCACATAGCGAACGTCGACACAGACATGATCATTCCCAAACAATTCCTCAAAACATTGAAGCGCACCGGTTTAAGTCGTGGATTGTTCTACGAGCTTCGTGTCGATCAAAAAACAGGGGAGAAGAAGGGCTTTGTCCTCGACCGTGCCCCGTTTGACCAGGCGAAGATCCTTGTCGTCACTGAGCCAAACTTTGGTTGTGGTAGTTCTAGGGAGCATGCCCCATGGAGCTTGTGGGTTTTTTTATCCGATTCTGTGGCTATCCTGCTCCTGGAACTGACGGTTGCTGTTCTAGGTATGATTTTGGAATCCGTTCTATTATCGCTCCTAGCTTTGGCGATATCTTCCGGAACAACACCATGCAAAATGGCATGCTTCCTGTTGTGCTTTCTCAGTCACAATGTCAAGACATTGCTGCAGATGCGGAGGCGGGTGTGGAGATCGAGGTCGACCTTGAGAAGCAGGAAGTGAGACGGGATGGCAAGCCTGCGATTTCCTTTGATGTGGATCCTTTCCGACGCCACTGTTTGCTGAATGGCCTGGACGACATCGCGCTGACGTTGGAGAAGGAAGAATTCATTACCACGTTTGAACAACGCAGGAGCACAGTCTGGCCGTGGTTGAACGGGCTCGGATACAAGGGCCAGAAGATTCCGGTTACTGCCCCGAAGACGGCCAAGAAGACTGAATGGTAAACGAATGATGTAGCACTAGTTTACTTACATAGAAAATGCGAATCATGGCAGAGCGATGTACTATGTACAAATGGAAACCAGTGTGAATCTCGTACTTAAGTGCGCAAACGCGCGTACGCCCGGCTCACGATCTAGACATGGGCTTAGCCAAAGGTTGGCAGTAGCAATTCACACCTCATTATACTCGGTAGTACCAACGTTCTCACTGATGGTAATAAACCCTCTAATTTGTGGTATGTTCTTGATGGATGATACCATATGGGCCTGAGGTAACGGCGAGGTGGTGATGGAACGGATAATGATCCCCTAGGTATGATATTTGGCTCCTGTACACTCGACGAGCAGACTCAGTCATGTTAGACGAGGATGACACGATGCTTCCAAAGAAACCACGGACGGAACTTTCAAGCATCGTGCGACTCCGACGACGGATTCGCATGCGACTCAAACTGTGACCGGAGTCGTCGACCTGACATCAGGTGGGATCATGAGTTGAGTGGCATGTCGCACACGCCTGCTTACCTTGCCGGTGTCGACGAACACGTCTTTTTCTGCTCAAGGCGTCTAACTGGTCGTTAGAGCTGGAAGAAATATAGGGTTAGCGTGAATAATTGTGCAAACCGCACATATCCTGAATACTCTAAGCCTGGGCCAAATTCTGATTGCAGGCATATTCTCGATGAGCGAATTGTCCGAGCAGTATCCAACCCTTTCATGGGTCACTTAATTGTGTGCACGTTTCAATCGAATTGGAAAGTAACGAGTGCTCGGAAGGAATGATTTCTTGCTTTTCCCAGTGTGGGTTCAAGATTCACATGGTCTGGGACTGAATCCAAAGTCACTATGTAGCACTTTTTCATCGACACTTTGTTATCGACGAGTACAAAGTACAAATCATGGCTACCCCCTCAAACCTCCAAGGCGTCGATCGCGTTCGAATGCATCAAGGTATATCTCCTTGTCTCGGTTCCAAAGTTCAATTTCTCTGCATCAGGGGGGTGTCCTTTCGGGGCAAGGTTATCAGCGTGGCTTCGTGTGCGTCGACATTGGACTACTATGGCCCTAAAGGCATGACCCGTCGGTTCAGCATACAGAGAGATCACCGGGTCACAGAACACAAGAGGTACTTTCACGTCCGCGGTTATGGCAGCCCCCACACAACCGAGCAAATCTGTCAGCTGACAGGTCTTCCCCCAGTCGGCCAAGCTCATGCGAGGCCACATAACGCCTCATACGTCTTCATCGACCCCGCAGGCGTACGCACTCGATCATGTTCTCGTCGCGCCAAGCACACGTACACGTACTCGGATGTGCGTATGTATGCTTCAAGCAAGACTACTACTACCACATCTCTCATACAGAGATAGCCGAACGGGCTTCAAGATTATCCGGGTCCAGGGTTGACAAAAAATATAAGAAACCTGTGTCACATCCACTTCTCACCTCGCTCGAGACGGCGACTCCGCACCTTGGTGCCAAGAGCTACTACTTGAACCTGTGCAAAGGGGGTATGGCCGCAACCTCGTGTCCCATGTACCGTTCTTCCAAGAATCCCACCACACTGAACGCATTCATCGCGATGGATTGGGACAATGAACGGCCATGCTTGGGTCGAGTGGAAGTAGCATTGTTGCTCGCAGCTCGCGTTCTCTAAGCGGAGATTGATCGCAATGACGGTTACCTATGATAATCCTATGAAAGGGAGGATTCGACTCGCCTGACATGGTATAATGCGAACTTGCCTGTTTTTCATATCCAGCCAAGACCTGAATGGATTCGCGAACGGCATCTCTCGATGACGCCGGTGTGCGAATGTCTCGGTAATTCAAAGGTCCTGGCCAACGACAAGGGAGGTGATGTTGTTGACCTCCAACATCGTCGGATCATTTCCTCGCGACGGTACGCGAATTTGGGGGGACGCGGCACACACGGGCCCAAATATCCGTAGCATGTGCTTCGAGCTCGCGTAACTCCCTCAAGGCGGGGTGCGTAAGCAGTCGAAATCGATAATCCTGACGAACGCCACTTGATTCCCTTCTCCAGCTGGCTTGATTCGTCCCGCCAGCTTATAAAAGGGGCCTACCGTGCTCGTTTGACGACAGCCAGTCCTTTCCTCCCACTTTCAATCATGTACCACCTCACTGCTATTCTTGTTGCCCTCCTCGCCTTCGTTTCCGGCCTCGGAGTCCTCGCGCAGACGCAGACGCAAACGACGCTTGCATTCGACACCCGTTATGATGACTCGACACTCTCCCTCGACAACGTCGCGTGCTCTAACGGACCCAACGGTCTTGAGACCAAGAGCACCAACTACACCACGCTTGGCTCGCTCTCCAACTTTCCCAACGTCGGCGGGGTGTACACCGTCGAAGGATGGGACTCGCCGCAATGCGGGACGTGCTACGCCGTCACGTACGGGAGCACGACGATCAATATCTTGGCAGTGGACAAGTCGACGGTCGGCTTCACAGTCTCCATGGCGGCGATGAACAACTTGACGAACGGGCAGGCGCAAGCATACGGGAGGGTGAACGTATCGTTCGCCCTGTTGCCCTCATCCAGCTGTGGACTGTAACCGACGGTCGCGTCGAGGACTCCGCTGTGCGGGACATCGTGATTGCCTTTTTGGTATGTTTCGGAGTTCTGTAGCACAGTTGTCGCTGACATACTTTGCAGGAGAAGAAAAATGAGGTTTTGTTCCCTTTGCTACATGGTTGACCGCTCGAACCGGTTATTATTTGGTTGGATGGACATTAGGGGACATAGTTACGTACAGGTTTACGATGAATCGGACTGTTGGTTTCATGAATGTTTGTTTCCCACGTCTATACGTGTTGCTGTGATCCATGGTCTTCTTGTCCACATTGCCGGCGAGAATGGTGATGGTGACAAAGTTGTATCTGAGCGACATTGATATGGCAGAGAGTGGAACGACGGTCGCCTAGTGTCCATGGCTGCACATTTCAGATCATGTCGTCATATTTGTTGCAGGTATTCTCCCCTTCATGGAATCATAAAGGCTAATGTTGCCCGTTGCTATAAGCGCCGGAGCGATGGCTCAAGGGGGTGCTCTTCTTGCACCCAAGCGCTGTGCCCGTGTCGAACGACAGACGGGCGGAAGGAGTGTATCGTAACGATGCGCAGTCTACGTGTCCCCACTTCGAACCTTGTACAATCCAGGAAATCACACGCAGGATGCAGTACGGTATAAAGCATTCCATTTCAACTATGGATTCGCTCTCCGTCGTTGCGCGTCTCGCCAACGTTGACGCAATGTGAGAGATTCCGAGCGACCATAAGGGCACGCGCGAGGTCCGAAAGATGTTATCACAGTCCCGGAACGAACGCGATCACGATCGGGTGATGGAGCACAGTGCCACAGCTGCTGAAAGCAAGTCAACGGAGCAAAACAGGGTCGATACCATGGGGTACATTTGAACGGGCGGCAGACGAGACGCAAAGACCCGTGAACGAACATGCCATGATTCGGTGGCGAGATTACTTACCTTTCTTCCTCTCTGCAGTGACACTATCCCAGGTTGTCCGATTGATGATACCTACGTCTTCTGTTTGGCTTTCTCCTCTCTTGCGGGACTCTAAAAAACTGACGATCTGCGAGAGGGTGGCAGCCATTCGGGCACAGGAAACCTTAATTCTCCTCCTTCGCCGCTAGCCATCGTCTGAGCATAACTACAAAGGATGCATTCCAGCTTCTACAGGTGTGTAGTTCGGATGTGAGGCCTGACGGTGTGCCTGTGACGGCTGCAAGCCCGAATCATTATCGATCGGTTCTTGACTGAGAACGACGGAAACATTAGGAGCACCAGTTGAACATGAGGCCTGAGGAGTTACCATATCTCCACGGTCACTGGATTTCACCGTTGTCTGTCGGCAGTATCACGCTGTATATGCGTCGGATCAGTTCTTCTTTTTTCTTCTGGATGATCGCGCGCCCGTCTCACCTCCTTCCTACGTCGAAAGGCCTCAACTGCCAGAGGACCGACAGTGCCTCTCCAGGTCATGCAATATGACCAACATACAGTCCTTACCGTCAGTCTCCATAGTATTCCGCAGGGCATGACTTGGCGTCGGGCTCATACTTGGCTCATGGATGTTAGGTCGCGTTTTTCATCATGACCGGCGACCCCTAATTGACATCGATGTTTTGTTAGAGCATATCCGGAGAGGCCCTTTGATCGTTCCTATGAGCTCGTGGATATGTGTATCTTGAAATACCTCCGGGAAGGACGTCAGGCGATCACCTTGTCGGGGGGTGTTAACGCTTGGAAGGAAGTTGACGAGCGAAGGATGATATTATCTGATTGATCATTTCAGACATCAGAACGCCGGTAAGTCGTACCTCTCGCATTGTGCTGTGTTCGAGCACTCACTGTGATCGTGCGTATCGCAAATTTGGATGTACCCCCGACGCTAATCGTTTAGTAAGAAAACTCTGACCCGAATCAACTTCCGGGTGTAGGTAGTAATGTTCTTGTCGCTGCAGTGGCCGATGGCCGACGACTCGCAGCAAAGCGATCATGGATTCCCACGGGGGAGAGGGCCCATGAATGATGTTGACCCTCATCATCGTTAACACCTCCTACCCAATCGTGACGCCCTTCAATAACAGCACCACATCCTTTAACAAGACCGACCACACTCTTGCGTTCACTGGCATCGTGCTCACCTCGCAACTACGAGTACGACAATGAGTACGGTCCATCACCAAGTCTGAAACGGGGACTGCAACGGGTACAACAATGAATTCGACTTCGGCGTCGGCCTCTGCGACCTTGTCGACAAGTTCGGAAAATGCCAGCGGGGCGCGCAGGCTTGGGTTAGCCCAGGGTGCAGCCGAGTGCAACAGAACAAGACAGCATTGTTCGCTTTCCATGTCTCCGTTCATCTCGTCTTCGTCCAAGTTAAGTCATGTTATCATTATGTAACTATCGTTCATGTTCGCGCGTCGTCTCGTCCCATCCTCAGCGTTCTCCACCACGGTGACCGCTGAGGTATGTCATTCGTATTTCTCCATCCTGTACAATAATTTACTCCACACGCACAGTGACTCGCGTGCTAGGTAATTGACAGCGTTCTCCACCATGGTGACCGCTGAGTGACTCGCATGCTAGCTCGTACAAGCATCAATGTGACTGGCCCTGGAATCAGTGGATTAGATTTCGGCGAAGAGACATACAATGTTCATGTATCGTGAAACTTGTGTCCCTGCGGGCTTTCTGTCCCGACCCAGCACCCACGCGTACAAGCACACCAACCTTTGACAAACTGCTGTGTTCACCCAACCCAGTGAGGGCCTGGCATGAAATCAAAGAGTGCTTGTCTCTTCTCATCGCCCCGCTCATAATAGTTTAATGACGTTTCTTCACCTTCCAGTTAAACGACTACATTTTCAGGCAAAATCTTTCTTTTCCAAGTTACTGAGAGGAAAAACGACCCGCCAAGCAGCTGAACTATTGCACTTTCGTACGACATTTCTCGCCGCTCCGTTTGAGCAAGGGGGGAGTCAATTACATCGGCGAAACATTCTCACTTGATCGCAAAGGATTGAAACTCTGCCCACCATACCACCCATTGCGATGTGTCTCATTGCATTTGCTTGCATGCCATCTTTTCACCCAGTACACGAAGCTCGAAGCCATATCAGATGTTGAGGAGGCGACTGTGCTTCACCGAGAAGCACTTGAACTTTGCTTACAAGGCACCCTAGCCGGTAATGTCCCTAAACAACCTTGCAGCTGGTCTCTTCACTCGGTACGGACAGCTCGGGGCTATATCAGATGTCGAGGAGACGATTGTGCTTCACCGAGAAGCGCTTGAACTTCGCCCTCAGGGTCGCCCTGATCGGTCAACGTCTCTAAACAACTTTGCACTCAGTCTCTCCATCAGTACTTGCGGCTCAGGGAGATATCAGATATTGAGGAGACTATTGTGCTTTACCAAGAGAAGCACTTGATCTTCACCCGCAGGGTCACCCCGATCGATTATGTCTCTAGAGCTCCTTTTGTTTTTTCTATCTACTCGGTATAGCGTGTCGATGCAATCAAATGACAAGGAGGACATCTTCAGTTTGTATGCTCAACTGGAAAATATCCCTCATATCGCTTCTTCTGGGTGATCTGACCGCTACCAGGGCATGGATTAATGTTACAGAAGCTTTTCAGCATCCTATGCTTCTTCTTGCACATGAAACATGCCTTTGGTTCCTTGTTCAGCATTCGGCGATATTACCATCATTTGTCTTAGCAGCTTCCCTTCCTGGAGGGTCTCACATTGACGATGGCAGTAGAAGCATTTGCAACTTGCCTTCGTAATAGCCCTCCGACTCTGTGGTCGAGCTTCCCAAACAAGGATGGGGTGTTTTTTGGGCCCAGCTCACCCGTCTCTTTTCTCCCCTTGACGATTTCATCTGATCTTCGACATGCAGCTAGTGGCGACCGGTGATCATCGTCAATGCAAGCAAGTACAGGTGTGTGATGCACTTATCGTCTTCCTCGACAGAGGTCCCGTCCATATTCTATTGCAGCCCACAAAGGAAGACGTTCATGACCTAACACAGGAGCTGCATATGCTCACCATACGCTCAAAGTGGATGAATATGAGAAAAGAGCCGCAGCCTTCCTACGGAAGCCCTGGGATCAGGTCGTTTCCCCTATCGTTGACCACCTACGGACAGTCCATCCAAATCGGTCTCGCATCTGGTGATGTCCCACCGGTGAATTCTCTCTGTTGCATCTCTACACCGCTGGTCCTTTCAGGGGGGTGAACAAAATCCTCCTGAACTATACATCTCGTCCTATACCCCTATCCTGAGTGCACTCACTCACGCTAGACGCCCCAGTTCTATGGATTCTGTAGAAGGACTGAAGCGTTTCATCGCTGTCGGGAAAGCCAATGCAACCAGCGAAGCTGAGCCCTTCTCTGTATCCACAGAACTGGGCATTGTTCATGAACGTGTCAACGGCCTCGCGTCCTTCACAAGCATCAAGAGTAAGCAGTCTTGTATTCCGAGAGTCGTTGAGAAGCTCTGCAAGAATGAATGGGTGCACCTGGCCCGCCACGGCGTCCCCAATCGGAAGTGGCTGTTCGCGTCTGCGTTCGCTTTCCATGACGGACGCCTCACGATCGAGCCAATGTTCGGGTGCCATTCAAAGGATGCCGAGTTCGCGTACTTCTCAGTGTGCCATACGACCGTCGATGACAAGGAAAGTCTGGACGAGGTAATCCATCTCGCGTCGGTGATGCAGTTCATCGGGTTTCGTTTGATCGGGACGATGTGGGTGGTGGACGATGGTCAGACGAACGAGGTCTTGTCGACATTTTACAGGCATATGGTGGACGTGTCGGGTCGACTGGATCATACCCGGGCAGCGCTCGTGCTGAACAGGGCGATGATCAAACAATATGCTACGTTCATCTTGGTGCTTTGTCGTAGTTGTAGTCGATTCTCTTGAACCGTCTCACCTTGTGGTTGCTCATGCTCATTCCGTGTACCTGTTTTATGCCATCCTAGTGATAGAGTACTTGAGATTGTTTGGTCAGCGGAATTTCATCTCAGTACTACGCAAGCATCAGATCCTTTTTTTTGTTTTGTTTTTGTTTTCTCTGGGTAATTGCGCGTCGATCTCACCTGCCTGTTACCACGGTAGGGCCGGACCTCCTCTCCACATCTAGTGCTGGAATACTCTGGGCAATGTGCCCAACAAACGTTCCTTGCCATCAGCCTCCATAGTGTATGTGCGGGGCTGCACCATTCCTGAACCAAACCATGCCCCAAACTCACATTCTGCAGACGATGCGATGCCCTCCAAAAATGCCCTTACCGCGGACAACGATGCTTCCTCAACTACAGAGTCCAGGATATTGAGATGAAAGTGGGGTGTCAACGGTCCAAGGTTCGTATGCGAGGGTGGTGCAGGCATTGCAGTAGTACTGCCATGGCTATAGCCGCGCGTGTCGAGGGCGACAGTGACCCTCCTCAACGATGGACACTTCTGCAACAGCTGCAGAAGTCCACCCGGGTGATCCCACCACGCCAGTTCCAGCCCCAGGTCTGATTGATCGTGACATCCCCTGGGCCACGCTGATGCCAGAGTGAGGAGTTCGCCATCAGTCAGGCCAACGTCCCATGCAATGTTGATTTTCAGGCTTTGAAGAGCACCAAAGGCCGTGCATGGCCGTAAGTGCTTGATGCCTAGCAAGCTGTTCTCTGACCGCCTATCATGATCTTCCATCTTGTCTGGGTGGTCCAAGACGAGATGCGCGATGGTGCAATTGATAAAGGATGTCCGTGCGTTGAAAAAGAACAAATGGACGTCCTCCTCAGAGGGTACAAAGTCTGTGCTGGCAGAAAAACTTGTGATAACGGGAAGTTGGATCTGGCAGAGTAAGGTTGTGATTGGGCCCAAGGATCCATAATGAACTGAAAATTGTGCAAGCTGAAGAAAAGAAGCGGCAAATTCTGAGGGGTGATTCGTTCTAGTCAATGAAGGTTCAGAAAGAAAGTAAGTGAGCTCGGTCAAGATAGGCATGCCAGAGAGATGCACAAAAGAATTCGCACTCAAGAAGATGTCCTCTATATTCAAGGACTGAAGGTTTTGCTAGGGCCAGACATAGTCGTCAGAAAACTTCAGTGGGAGAGCACTTGCAGAGTGGACATCCCCGACTTTCACGTGTATGGATAGCTCCTGGAGATGCGGAAATAACATGCGGAAGGAGGGGAGAGTGTCCTGGAATAGACTTAGACTGTCAAACATGATGTCGAAGGAGATCAGAGATAGAAGAGGGTGGAACAGCAGGGGGGCGGTTCTCTCCCCATAATAACAACACAGAGGCTGGAGGTTTGGGAAAAGTGGCCTATCCACAAGGGGTTCAGATTTGAGCTCTAGCCTGTCGTGCCTAGGGTAAAGTAAATGTATGTAGTGGATACGACGTGTATAGCTCAGCACAATATCCCACTCAGCATGCGTGGGCGGCATAACCAATAAATCCTGTCCAGCGACAGAAGAAAAGGTGACACGGACATGTTATAGAAGGCACAGAACCACAACACCTTGTCTCTGTTAGAATTTATTTCTGGGAGCCACTGTGCGAGAGGTGATGCATCAGCCAGACTATGCCAGAGGAGATCAAGGCCTGGTTTCTTGAACGTGCGATACGTTCTGGCCAGGGCTACGAGGTCGGCATTCGTTGTATTCCTCCAACTCGTACCAGAGTAGCCAAGTATGTTCAAAAGGATTTCCTGTATCCGTAGTGCCGGATCCATCCTCTGGTGAAATGTGGCAGAACCTCTGAGTTGAACTCCGATGAGATTTTTTTATTCCCGTTCCAGCGATTGGCCATGGTGGAAAATTTCACTGGCAAATTAGTTTCAAATATTCAGGTAGTAGTATCAGTTTGGTGATTCTGTCGGCTATCGATTCAATGTTCATGGCACACGACCTGCAGATGGGCTTTCACTGCAAGTACATCAGACCTTGGTCTTGCGTCCAGCAGCTGAAGCAAGAACGTGAGACATTGGTTATACCGAAGACGGATACGTGTCATGGGTCCTGTCTTGTTGAGGTCGATGATGGTGTATGACTGGAGCATGGGCTTCTTCCGCCTGTGAACATGAATCTGAGCATGAGCAACCCTTGCCGCAGCGAACGTAGGTAAGTGGCATTCCTTTCTTCTGCTCGCTTCTTCGTCCACTTGCTGCCAGCCCGCACTCGGTCGTCATACCTGCCCACCTCACTTTCTCCGGCAATCTTCAGCCTGGTCGCACACCCCGCGAGGTTTTCCCTCCCATCCTTGCAGCTCACCTCTGCTCAGGTCTGTTGCCATCTGCCAGGGGATGGGAAGTACCCTGCACGCTTTCACCTAATCCTCCAATTCCCCTTTTTCTGTCCGCACTACTTGCCACCTGGTAGCGGAGGAAACAAATATGTGAAGAGGGGCAAAGCAGAGCAAGCCACTCCAATCGTGCTCATCCGGAATTTGCCACAGCCAATCACATTTGTGCTGTTTGCTCACTCTGGCCGACGACGACGACAGCGATGGTTATGGAAGTGACGCCGAGCGGGTGGGGGAACTGCATGGTTGGTGCAACGATCGCTGTTGCTGTGCCCATTATTTTTTGAGGTTGTCCATAGGTCGCAATCGGCGTGTGCGAAAAAGGTATCAATGCAGGGGGTGAACATGGATATCGGATGTCAACGACATGGTGCACAAACATGGACCAGAAGTGGGGGAGAACCTGGCCATTCTCGTAGTCAGCAAGCATGGAAAAAGAAAATAAAGCAGCGAAGAGGCAAGTAAAGAAAAACAAAAAGAAAGATTGTGAAAATGAACGAGGGCATAGAAACCTGACCATCTCCCCAGGCTCCACTAAACTAGTGAGGGATCTTCCCTCCTGTGTGGCCCAGTGTGCTGCCTTGAAGCCCGACCCACCAATCTTGGGCCCCATGGCTATTTTCTAGTGGGGAAGATGAGTCATATATGGCTGTCATCATGGCACCTGTCAAGTACACTGTACATGTCCCTTTAATGTATCTGTGACACATGGGAGAGTGGATGTCATGGCATATAATTCACTCTTTTCAGTGACGCCAACGATCATTCTATCCTCGCCATCCATGTTTACCAGAAGCATCGCATTAAACAAGACGAGTGGATCGGCATCTCACAGACATTGTCGGTGGACTTGGAAATTTGAAAATGACGGTACGTTCGTCACGGTATATCTATTTTGTTCTGCTCATGCGATCTGAAACCTCTGTAACTCAAGTCCTCGATGACACTCCTCTCGTGCATCCCTCTTTTGGGACCGTCCTTTCGGCGACTACGATCAAGTTTTCGATGACTGCGGAGCAACGTGGGGCCGTTGGCGCCGACGAACGTCGGGCAATCGATGCTGTCACGAGCGCTAATGAAGCTATGAACATGCTTAACCCCACCCACAAATAGAAACTTTGATTCCAAAAGGTTCGGTTCATGACATTGTGTTGTACTTGATTGGAAAGTTTGATGTCTACCGATCGAAGATTAGTCCACACAAGGGCTCGAGTGTTAGAATCTCACCCTTTATAGTGATTTGTTTTTCCCTAAGACGACGTCAGCCTGACATTCAGAGTAGAATGACGAGTATACATACATGATGTTCTGGGCTGAATTGAAGATGGTTATGTTGGTAAATAGAGGATGAGCAAATGGAAATGGGAAGCGACTGGGCCAAACCGACATGCGCCGGTTGCAATGCATTCTCACACTCACTCACTCCGGGAAGTTGGGCCACAGTCCCAACCAAGTCCCCCTGGCAGTTTGGCTCTGCTCTGCACGCAGAACCTCATACGCCGTTTCTTACGGGGTGGGGACTTGCTTGACTGGTAAACTATGTTTGACGCAACTCCCGATGGTCGAACCCACGCGTGATTGGTTCCCTACTAATCACTTGTAGTACAATACATATCTTTGTATAAACTTGGACGCTCGCGCTGGCCCTCGATAAGAGTATCGGACGGACGGACGGATGCTACGCCCGCCTCGCCAAGATCAACGCCAACGGCCACTCAACCTCGACCTCTTCCTCCTCCTCTTCTGCTTCCTTCGCCCGAGCCTCCTCAGCCTCCTTCACCACCGCCCTCCAAAACCGCTCAGCGACATCACCTCCCTCCCGCGCGGCGTCCCCCGGATTGCGCTCGAGAAACGTGTGGAGCGCGCTCGATGTACGGACGTAGGCATATAGCGCGGACCATGTCGTGCGCGCGCGCATCAGGATTGGACGGGGGTTCGGAAGGTGTGGGTAGTACCCGCCTGGCGTGGACACCAGCGTGGAGTGAGTGAGAATTCGGTCAAGCGAGATTAGTAGGGAGCCCTCACCGGTATAATACACACGGAGGAATTCGCTAAACCCACCGGGCACGAGCCCACGCGGGTCCGGGACTCGCACCAGGTGTTCGTTGAGGATCGACCTGCCTGGCTGTTGCCAATACGACCCGATGGACGTCTGCGGGTCGGTACCCTGGAAGAAGTCGGTGAGGAGGGGAGTCAATGTGGGGTACCTCGGCAGTCGGAACTCAGAGTAATTCTGAATGTTGAGGGGGGGCTGAGCAGATCGTCTGTACCTAGATCTGGCGTACATACCCATATCGCAACTGTGCCATCCTTGCGCAGTACCCTCGCCGCCTCTGGCCACATCCTCGTCCAATCGAACCAGTGACCTGCCTGGGCTATAGTATATGCGTGAGTTCGCTGCGTCGTGCGAGAACGAGAAAGATGAGACGCACCTGCGATAATCATGTCCACGCTCCCCGCTAAGAATGGGAGATCCTCTGCGGGGGATTGGACGTACGCTACATCGACCTGCGCGCTCTCCGGTTCCGACTCCAAGTTGGACGCGAGCGTGCGACGGGCAGCGTCGACCATCCCTGCGCTCGGATCGACACCGACGACCTTGCCAAACCGCGATGCGAGCGCGAGGGTCGCTTGGCCTACCACAGCCGTCGACGATACGATACGATCGCCATGGGGGTCAGCACGTCGCTCTATGAAAGTTAGTGGACACACCTGTTCCACATCCCAGATCGATAGCGATGTCGGAACCCCCGGCGTGGAACCGAAAGACGTGGTCAAACAGCGCACGGGGATATGTCGGGCGTGCGGAGGCGTACGAGGCGGCGTTGAACGTCACTTTGCTGAACGTTGCCATCGCGCACGATATCAGTCAACAACGAAAATGTCAGACAGGGTCGGCTTTAATCGGTCCCATGAGCAATAACCGGCCCGGACAAGCAAGAGTGTAGGAAAAAATGTAATGGGACTTGGACGAGCGGCATGCTGGCGCGTCTGACACACACTGCCGCCACATTGCACGCCCCGCAGCGATGTCGAAAAGCGTCCGTTTCTACCTCGAGTGAATTAGTAACAGCGAGAACATCCACCAGTAAGGAATGGCAGGCGATTCTGTACCCAGCATTGTTTCGCCTGAGAGCCCGAGTACTAGATAGTGTTCAGAGTCGGAACGCCTGTGAATTTCCCCCAAAAATGAATGTTGATTACAAAACAGGGGGGGCGACGCGACACAAGGTACACAACCTGGTTGTGATCCAACCCTCCCTACACTTTCCACCATCCATGTCGGCAAACTCAAACTTGATCTTCACAATGGCGGCTGCGTGGTTCAAGCCCTTGGGGCACCTGCGTGAATCTGGAAAAGAATAACAGGGACGAGCAATGGACAGTTAAGGTGGTGTGACAGCAATATTGAGGACATGATTTGAGAGAGGGACTATCTCAATAACCTTGGCAGCTCCTTTAGGATTCATTTCAAGGGCCTCAAGAGCTGAGGAATTCCAGGCAGAATTGACTTTTAGTGCTTGGTGAATTTTTGACCTCATCCCTTGTGGTACAGGCTTATGGTATATATATACTGTGAAATCAAGCAAAATTATAACCATCCCATGTTATTTTCACCAGATCAAGGCTAATGTTTACCACCATCAATGAAGAGTTTCTAAAAAGCACTTTTCAAGAGTTGCTTGATCTATTCTAGGACATGTAGCTACAGCATGTCAATGAAAAAAAGAGAGAAATACATCAACAATTGCATGGGCCAAATAGAATATAATAGTGGTAAAATATGTACATATTGGCATACAAGATCCAGGGTAAATGGTCTTGCAGTTTGTAGTCAACATTGAGTTCCACAATATGTACTGAACAGAATTGAATCATCAACATTCAATAGATACAACTGTGAGGAGAAGAGAATTGACAATCATTTCCAACAGGAAATCCAAGACTCTCCAAACAATGACTTGTCAACATCAACACCAGTATAAATACCATTAGAGTGTATCACCAGGGAATGGACAGGTAGAAGAGAAATTTGCCTATGCCAAGGAGCCATCCAACCAAAGCAATAACTATTAGAAGATTGGACCCAGTCAATTTCCCTAATTAAATCACCAAAGAAAAAAAGATCATGAGTTTTCCACACTTTGATGGAAATATCAGTGGAACCAGTGACAATATGTGTCCCATCTGGTGAATAGGCAACAGAGTTGACAAAATCAGTGTGCCCCTGAAATGGTCCTGCTACAGGTTCACCAGTACTTGCATTCCAAATCCTAAGGGTCTTGTCATCTGAGCCAGAGACAATATATGTCCCATCTGGTGAATAGGCAACAGACTTGATCCAAGAAGTGTGCCCCTGGAATGGACCTGCTGCAGATTCACCAGTCCTTGCATTCCAAATCCTAAGGGTCTTGTCATTTGAGCCAGAGACAATATGTGTCCCATCTGGTGAATAGGCAACAGAGTTGACCCTTGAAGTGTGCCCCTGGAATGGTTCTGCTACAGATTCACCAGTGCTTGCATTCCAAACCCTAAGAGTGTTGTCATCTGAGCCAGAGACAATATGTGTCCCATCTGATGAATAGGCAACAGAGTTGACCTCTTCAGTGTGCCCCTGGAATGGACCAGCTACAGATTCACCAGTACTTGCATTCCAAACCCTAAGGGTCTTGTCAAATGAGCCAGAGACAATATATATCCCATCTGGTGAATAGGCAACAGAGTTGACAAAATCAGTGTGCCCCTGAAATGGTCTTGCTACAGGTTCACTAGTACTTGCATTCCAAACCCTAAGAGTTTTGTCAAATGAGCCAGAGACAATATGTATCCCATCTGGTGAATAGGCAACAGAGTTGATCCCTTCAGTGTGCCCCTGGAATGGTCCTGCTATAGATTCACCAGTGCTTGCATCCCAAACCATAAAAGTATTGTCTTCTGAGCCAGAAACAATATGTATCCCATCTGGTGAATAGGCAACAGAGTTGACCTCTTTAGTGTGCCCCTGGAATGATCTTGCTACAGATTCACCAGTGCTTGCATTCCAAACCCTAAGGGTCTTGTCATCTGAGCCAGAGACAATATGTGTCCCATCTGGTGAATAGGCAATAGAGTTGACAAAATCAGTGTGCCCCTGAAATGGTCTTGCTACAGGTTCACCAGTGCTTGCATTCCAAACTCTAAGAGTGGTGTCATATGAGCCAGACATAATATATGTCCCATCTGGTGAATAGGCAACAGACTTGACAAAATCAGTGTGCCCCTGGAATGGTCCTACCACAGGTTCACCAGTACTTGCATTCCAAACTCTGAGAGTCTTGTCATCTGAGCCAGAGACAATATGTATCCCATCTGGTGAATAGGCAACAGAGTTGACAAAATTAGTGTGCCCCTGGAATGGTCCTGCTACAGGTTCACCAGTCCCAGCATTCCAAATCCTAAGGGTCTTGTCATCTGAGCCAGAGACAATATGTATCCCATCTGGTGAATAGGCAACAGAATTAATCCTTGAAGTGTGCCCCTGGAATGATCCTGCTACAGATTCACCAGTACTTGCATTCCAAATCCTAAGGGTCTTGTCATCTGAGCCAGAGACAATATGTATCCCATCTGGTGAATAAGCAACAGAGTTGACCCAATCAGTGTGCCCCTGGAATGGACCAGCTACAGATTCACCAGTACTTGCATTCCAAACCCTAAGAGTGTTGTCATCTGAGCCAGAGATAATATGTGTCCCATCTGGTGAATAGGCAACAGACTTGACCCAATCAGTGTGCCCCTGGAATGGACCTCCTATAGCTTGACCAGTGCTTGCATTCCAAACCATCAGAGTGTTGTCATATGAGCCAGAGACAACATGTGTCCCATCTGGTGAAAAGGCAACAGAGCTGACAAAACCCATGTGACCATGTAAAGCTTGAACCTGGGCAGGCCAGTTTGCTGGATGCTCTGAGTTGACTACCACATGCTTTTTCAAATGCTCCTTCCATAATGGGCAAAGTGTTGACCTGCTTGGTGTTTGGGGTAGAGCTGATAGGTATAAATGTGGTGTGCACTCTTGGAGAACAGGAGCAAACACTTGTATAAACCTAAATGCCTCTGATCCAAGACTAGCAATCTCATGCTCCTAATTCCATTTTTTTTCAGTATACATCACTCCATATTAGAACTTTCCTTACCTGGGCCCATTTTACAAGGATTGTACATGTTTCTGAGGCAGATGTAATAGTTGAGAGTGGTGAGGAGAGGGAGAGGAGGCTGATAGCTTCAAGCCAGTAGGGGAAAAACTCCTTGAAGAATGTTGTCACCTCTGTCAGCAAGCTTGGAGTACAATCACTTTGTTGCAGGTGGTCCATCCAATGAAGGCATGAGTAGGCGAGTTGGGGAGGAATTGCTTTGTTCACTCGGCTTGCAAGATTTGGGACAGCACTATTGCGGATCCGGGAGTCCTTGAGGTCACAGATGTTGAACCTCAGCATTCCACGCATGCACTGGACCAATGCTCGTCCAAGAGAGATAGAATGTTGGGGTACAATTTCGACGTGAAATGCTGCACTGCTGCGAGCCTCGTCAAGTAAAAAATCACGGAACGACGTATGGAGTGGTCGGATTGGCTTTTCTTCATCGGCCACCCCATCGAGCAATGATCCTAGGGGAATGATCGCATCCCGGATACCTGAGTCTTCACCAAAGAGAGCAGTGAGAGACAGAATGGACAAAGGTTCCCTGAGCACAAGGATCGTTGCCATCACCTCCCTGAACCGGCGTTGAGCAGAACCGAGAGTACACCGTTGCTCCAATATTGTCCGGTACAGCTTGTCTAGCGGATGTAAGTTTTCATCGGGGTCGGCTTGCACGACTATCTTGAAGCGTTCGTGCACGGCGACCCCCACGGTATCATCTTGAATGAAGTTGCACGCAGTGGAAGCCCACTGAAAGAGTCTTTGGGAATGGTGGACGAGCAATCGACACCACTCCTGCTCGGGCCAGAATGATTCGAGTTTGCGGCTACATTGACGAAGTGAATGGGAGACGAAGCTCTCGATATCTCTATCGGTAGTCTCCTCTGGTATGTCATCCATTTGTTTCCGGACGATCTGAGGGCAAACCGGTAATTCACGGAGGATGTCGGTCTCGGGGCGCGAGGTGATGAGGAAATGAAGATTACTCGGAAGAGCATTCTCCGTAATTTGTTCGGAGATGGCCCGAAGGAGATGTTGTCGACTCGCTGGCTCGCCAGTCTCATCAAGGGCATCGATGACAACGACTAGTGGCCCCACAGGATTGAGGTGCTGGAAAGGCTCGGCGATGAGCTTCTCGACTTGCTCCATCGGCGATTGCGACGTGCAAAGCGCCCGATCCCCCTTCACTACCTCCCACAGTGCGCGCTTGTACCGTGGGTCGTGATCACACAGGTCACGTGCGATCGTGCTGAAAAGATTGCTCGGGTTGCGATTCGTGGTATCAGTCCTAAGAAAGCAGTACGACGACCCAAGCCGTTGCTGGCCGTCGTACAGTCGAGCAATCGAGTGAGCCACCGCTGACTTTCCCGAACCAGCAACCCCGGTCAAAAGACAAATACGTGGGGCATCTTCGTCGGCATTGTTGAGAACGTCACAAATTTCTTGGAGAAAGGTCTCGCGAGTCCCTGGTAGACATCCCTTCTCGCGTTCAAACCTCGCCCCCTTTGCGTATGGCATATCGTTCAGGTCGAGCTTTTCCTCCGTATTACGGGTACTTTCCTCCGTCTTACGAGTGCTCTCCTCTGTATAGCGGGTTTGTAAATATTGGCCCATCTTCTCGAGAAGCCAACGTTACCAATGAGTTCTACGACGTTCATCATGCGAACAACAGTGATTTCCGTCTGTACTGCCACCCCCTCCAAAAACGACATCTTGAGTTGTTGCAACTTGTCTATGTATCCAGTGATCGCTGTGTCCACATCGGATATCGCGTATTTTGCCGCTCTACCCACTAAGCGTGGACATCAGTACACCGTAATCGTTATACCAGCAATCACGAACCAAAACTCTTCTGCTTGGCATATTCGACGATAAAGTATCCGCATTCTGTCACCTGCTGGATGAGACATGTGAAAGCCTTCGTGTGCTCTTTGATCGTCTTCAACGCATCCACGCTATTAGCAAACTCGAGCACTTCATTCATCGTGCCCACTAAGCGAGACATCTGCTCGTCACGCGCTTGCTGGTTGACAAGTACCTGCGTACGCTACATCAGTGATGTTACGATAGAAAGGACATCATGGGGCAGACCCTGTTCGCAGCCGATATGACCGACCAAGCGAGAGATGTGTATGGATGAATCTATGCCACGTTCAGACCATGAGGGTATTGAGATGACTGAGTATCAAACACCTCTGCGAGACTGGTGACGATCCTGTCCAGGTCCTGTAGTCTCTTCAACAAAGCGCTCCATGCGATCTGAAACGCCTGTGAACCTTGCGACGTCGCTTCGACATTTGGGCCATCAGATACCACCGAATTCAGCGGGCCAACGAACGCCGGAGTGGGGTTGAGCGTGCTCATAGCTTCGTTAGCGATCGTGACAGCGTCTATTGCCTGACGTTCGTCTGCGCCAATGGCCCCACGTTGCTCCGCAGTCATCGAGAACTTGATCATAACTGCCGAAAGGACGGTGCCAGAAGAGGAATGCACGAGAGGAGTGTCCTCGAGGACTTTGGTTACAGAGATTTCAGATCGGATGAGTAGAATACACCATGAGAAACGTACCGCCATTTTTCAATTTTCCGAGTATCCCACCGACGGTGTCTGTGAGGGTGCCAATCAACTTGTCCCTTTTCGTGTGATGCTTTTGGTAAACTTGGATGTCAAGTGTGGAATGATCGTCTCCGTCACTGGAAATGATGAATTATGTCCTGTAGAACAATAATGAGGGCCCACAAGTAAAATTTTTGATTCCAAAGTGTTCGATTCTTTGTCTCTTTACCGGTGCCTGTCGAGTGAGGGGTCGCGCCCACGGAGAGTCGGATGAAGTATCGCCGTGCAGCTAGGTTCATAGGGTTGCGTTGTACTTGACTGCAAAGTTCGATGTCTACCGAGAGAGTCAGTCCACAAAGAGACCCGAGCGTTAGAACCCTACCCGTGATAGTGATTTGTTTCGCCCTAGGTCGACGTTAGCACATTCTGAGCAGGACGATGACGACTGTACATACATGACATTCTGAGCTGGATTGGAGGTGTTCATGTTGGTGGATAGAGGATGAGGAGGGGGAGACGAGGCGAAGCAACTCGAAGCCGAGATGCGGCTGCAATGCGGTCGCAGCACCCACATGCACCCACTCCGGAACCCGGGCCATAGCCCCGATTGCTCATGCGCCTACCAGTGTATGTTGACTGCTCTGTACGCAGAACTTGGTACCCCATATTTCACGCGGTTGGACTTGCTTGACTGGCATCTCGGATTGTGATGGCGAGGTCGGTTCCCCCTGCGTGAAATCGAAAGACGTGGTTAAACAGCACACGGCGTACGAGATGGCTGAACGTGAGTAAGACTTCAACGATGTCCACATGCCAGTTCAACAGCTACATTCTGCAGCATTGTCTTGGGGACCATGGCATCACCCAGTGGTTCGAGTATGCGTCATCTTCATCTGAACTGTGTGTCCACGCCCATCGCGCGCGAAATCAATTGATTATAAGAAACATCGGACAGGGTCGGCTTCAACCAGCTCCAAGCGGCTTCCCCCGAAGCCTGAGTTGATTACCAAAAAGAGACGACACGAAACGAGGTACACGACCTACTTCAGCAAGATGGCTAGCCGACGAAACCGTTGAGACCGTTTTCATTGCCGAGGACCTCGCAGGACCATCGGTTAACATCGATTAACAGAAATCGAAGACGACAAGGTCAATGGATTTGTACAAATATGGACAATGACATACAGTGACACATGGTTCTACTGGTCCCAGGACCAACTTTTGATCCCATGGTAACCAAGTGTTCAGGACTGTTCTGTACCACTTTCCATCCCACTGAAGTAGTTGTGATCCAGTCCAACCCACACTTTCTACCATTTATGTCTGACAATCCTGTGAGATTGGATAATTTAAGCATGTGTGATGTCTATCAGGTCAAGACTCAGTTGCATGTGTTGTGCAACAGGCTGAGGTGTTCATCTATGGTACAAGTCTCTTATATATGAAGAGAAATGTATTAGGTATAAAAGGAGAAAAGAAAAGGAGCATGCACTCATCATATGGATGAGCATAGGGATAGGATGAGATGAAAATACATGAGTATGTATCTATGGTCTGGGAATGTAGACCCTTGTTCATTTGGCCCAGTCATATTCTGGATGTGTGTATGCTTGCATATTTCAACACTCCCCCTCAAGCCATGTGCAGTCCAAGTTCAGCAGCAAAGTGTTTTACTTTGGATGAGGGGAGTGCTTTTATAAGCATATCAGTGACCATATCAGCAGTGGGGCAAAAGATGAGTTGGAGTTTGCCATCATCAATAATACAGTGGATGAAGTGAAAATGGATGTCAATATACTTGGTCCATATGTGATACTGGTGGTCTTTTGTGAGTGCAATGGCCAACTGATTGTCCAAGAAGAGTATTGTGGCATTATCAAGGGAACTGAATATCTCTGAAATGAAGGAGCACAGCCAGAGCACTTCTTTTGTAGTGTACATTGCAGCAATGTATTTACTCTTCATTATTGACAGTAAAACAATCTCTTGCTTCTTTGATGCCTAGGACATGGTGCCTCTATTATGTTGAAGCCATGCTCAAGAGAGTTAGCCTGGAGGATTACATACTAGATGGATAAAGTGCTGAGGGCTGGCTGCTTCCTGTTGATGTGAGTAGTTCAAGTTCAAGAAATCTATTCAAACCCTAATATAAGGTTGGAGTGTAATGTACACAAGTCACATGACTATAGTACAAGAAAAATAGAAATTCAACACTCTCCCATGTTTTGTAGTAGGTAGAGTGGAATAAACATATGAATATAAATATTGGTATCTATTGAGGTTTATCATAGAAGACTAACCCCAATTGCAATATAAACTCCTGAAAATTTACTCTACCAAGGTTTTTAGTGAGCATATCAGCTGGATTTTTCAAACCTTCTACAAAGAATAGTTTTAATAATCCCTCACAAATAAAATTGTATATGCCATGCCATTGCAAGAAGATGTGTTTACTCCAAGCTTCAGTTACAGGATTAGATTCCATGAATATAAAATCTTGGTTGTCTTTACAAAGTGGAATGGATTTTAAGGAATATCCAAGTTTGGTTAGGAGATTATATATCCAAACCAGTTGTTTGCTACAATCAGACAAAGATATGTATTTAGCCTTTGTGAAAGAGAAGGCAACATGTTTTTGTTGCTTTAAATGCCATAAAAAGGCACCATTAGCTAGACAGATAAACCATCCTGTCTAAGAGCATCTGATATTGGAATCTGATCCCCAATTAGAGTCAGCATAGCCAATAATTCCAGTCTTTGAGCTATCATCAAAATGAAGTGAATAATATTGAGTACCATTTAAGTATCAACATATATGCATTGCTTTATCAAGATGCTCTTTGATAGAATTGGCAGACTGTTTTGCTAAGGCAGTGACAGCATAACTAATGTCTGGTCTTGTGCCAAGTATAAGATATAGGAGGGATCCAATCACCATTTGGAAATGGAATTGCAATTCTGGGTCTACAGTTCCTTTATTTGAAATAGGATAATAACTCTGAAATAGAGGGGTTGGAGCTGATCTAACATTTATTATTTCACAGCGATCTAAGACTTTCATGAGATAATTGCACTGATCAATAAGGATCATACAGCCTTGTCTTTTGATATGCATATGTAGGAATTTGGTGATTGGACCTAAGTCTCTACATTCCCACTTTTTCATGAATCTATCTTTTATTTTATTAAGGATGGTCTGAGATGAATCACAGAATAGGGCATTATTTATATAGACAACTGCAACTACAATGGAGGTGTTTTTCTTTCAGTAAAGGAAGAGGCCAGCATCTGATTGAAGGCACTCAAATCCAAGTTCTTTCATGGTCTCATTTAGAGTCTTCCACCAGGTGAGTCTGGCTTGTTTAAGGCTGTAAAGAGCATACTTTAAGCAGAGCATTTTGTACTCTTGCCCTGGAACTCTAAAACCTTGGGATTGACACATGAAAATCTCTTCTTTGAGTTTGCCATATAGATAGGTGCTTCTTATATCAAGTGCTTCAATATATCAATCTTCTAGTGTGGCAAGGAACAACATTAGTCATACCATCTCAAACTAGACCACTGGAAAATATATTTGATTGAAGTCTATACCTTTGACCTAAGAGAAGCCTTTCACAATAAGGCAGGCTCTTTTACAACCATTAGGTTTAATGTCAAAGATCCATCAATTATTTATAACCTTTCATCTCTTAAAAGGGTCAACAAATTCAAAAACTTGTTGTTCATAAAGAATATCTAGCTTGTATTGACATGCAGCTTCCCATTCCTTTTGTTTAGCTGATGGTAAAGTAGAGATGTCTTTGTAGGTCCATTCACAGTGTGGTTTGGACACTGCAGTATTTAACCAGTATAGAGATATTGCCTTTGACATCAAATATGCCAAAAAATCAGTTCCTCCTTTTCTAGTCAAGTGCTCAACATCTTCCTTCAAGTCAGTCAGAGAGATCAGAGATGATAGGGGAGAACCAGGCAATAAAGGAGAGTGGGATGACTGGGAAAGTTCACTTGGCATTAATGGTGTAGGACAAGACAACAGTCCTGGCTTTGCAATGATGTTACATCACTGAGAGGGATCTCTAATGTCCTTTTTCTATTGGATAGGATATTGATTGTCACCATATATATTATTGGAGTAATGAAGAACTCTTTGTTCTTGGTCCAATGTCTGAAATAGGGTAGAAAAGACAGGAGGTGGCAATTCAAGGCATGATTTCCATGGAGTAATAGAAGGTGTGGGCCTAGGGCAAGGAGAAGATGTGCAGGGACCTAAGACTGGAGGAGTGGGACTTCATATGGAAGGTGCATGGTATGGATGGAGATGGTCATTCTCAAAAGAGAGTGGAAGAGGCAATGACCTAGATGGCTCATGTTGTTGTTGTGATTTAGAGGCAATTTTCCTGGTAGATTTACAACAAGGAAATATATCCTCCTCAAACATAATATGAAATGATGTAAAGAGAGCATTGGTAGAGCACATGAATATATTAGAAGATGGGGAATTGAATGCTATATCTAAGTATGTCATAATCTCAGCTTTCACTGCTAGCTTATTCTGACAGACATCTTCTGAAAGGAAGACATATACTGCACAACCAAATACTTTCAGGTATGAGACATTGAGAACAGATTCTGTTAGCAGCTCAAAGAAGGTTCTCCCCCTGAGTCTAGCCATAGGGGTTCTATTATATATATGACAGGCATGCATGAAGGAAAATTCCTGCCAACCATTTGGAAGACAGGTGTCTAGTCTCATTGTTTGTGACTTATTATCCATTGTATATATTAAACATTCTGCTCTTCCATTCTGCTGAGGAATATAAGAGGCAGACTGATTTGTTCCTATCCCCTTTTCCTTAAATAAGTCTATGAATGACTAGGACTTGTATTCTCCCCCAGCATTGGATATTCATGCTTTTACCTTTGATGAATATTGGGTCTTTACCAATTGGAAGAACTGGCAAGTAGCTACTAGTGTGCCTGATTTCTGGCACAAAGGCACAACCCAAGCATGTGATGTATAGTTATAAAGGAGGGTAATGATGTATTTATAACATCTGTAGGATTTGATGGGGAAAGACTTTAAATCTGAGTAAATTAAATCAAATGGCTTAGTAACATGTGACTTGTTAGGGGAAAAGTGCCCATTAGGCATTTTGCCTTTGAAACATCTGGGGCATACCAGGTCTTCTGAGGAGATCTCAACATCAAGGAAGCCATGGATATGCTTCTTAGCCCAACAGAGTATATCTTGGGAAGAGTGTCCAAATCTTTTATGAAAGATATTGTAAGTAATTGTCCAAGTAATATGGGCAGATGGCTCTTTGTTCAAGGTTACTCCTTCTAGGATATACATAAATTTCCCAGCATGTCCTGGCATAAATGGCACTAGTCCTCTATTGTCCCCATATAAGAGTGTGATTGCTGAAGCATCATCCTTTATTTTAGCATCATGGTTTAGTAACTGCCCCATTGATACAAGTTGGACATGTGAGTTTGGAATATGGGCAACATTATGTAGGTCTAGGATTCAAAGCTTTCAGTTATGATCCCACCATGGCACTAGTACACAACCAATACCTTCAACATATGTAATGTTGCTTGTAGTAGATACTGGAATTCTCTTCTATTTCAATAAAGATTTATAGGCAACAAAATCTGATTGCCAAGGAGTAAAGTGTATTGAAGCACCAGAGTCCAAGATCCAGATGTTGTCTTGTTTATCTTGTTTACATGTATACAGTTCACCCTTACAATATTCACACAAGTCAAAATAGAGGGCACATATATTACAATGTCCAGTATGATATATTGTAGAATACCAACTACATATAAGATCAGCTGTGGAAGCAATCATTGATGAGCGGTGGTAAGGGGAGGTAGTGGGAAAGATTACTGACCTTGCCATTTCCACCTCTGACCCAAGGGACATAGCATCTTCCTCAATGTAGTAGTTGGAGGGGCTGGCCTTACCTATAATGGGAAGGGAAACAGTGGGATGAATGGGTGAATCACCCAGACAGTTCAAATCTATGGTATAAATATACAAATTATAGAAATCATCTATATCCTCTAAGTCCCATGCATTGGTGGGTGGCAGCATTATTTGCTGCTTTTCTACATGACATATAGCATGCTTGTGCTTTTTAGTGGGAGGAGGGGAAAGCAAAGCCTCTGATAATATTGCCTCAATAGAGGTAGTGGGAGGAGGAGGAGCTGGCATTGGAGAGAGGTCTAGCCAGTGCTGACCAACATGATTGAAATGTTGTATTGTTTCATACTAGAGGAAGTTATTTAGCCAGTTGATCAAGGATATAGAATTCTTGATATGTGTATCAGCTGGTGGACCTTCAACCCCTTAATAGAGGAATAGTGGGAAGTTGTGTAGGAGATGGGAGTTGAGTGTGGAGGGAGTGTTGATGATGGTGGTGGTAAATAAGGCCATAACAGCCTTGTTTGCATTTGCTTTACTCTTGCCTTTGCCATGACATTCTTTTTTCTTCTGCTTCCCCTTGTCCAATGGTACCACTGCATCTACTGCTAAGTCTTGTGGCTTTTGTGGAAGTGAATGCTGCATTTGGCCTTGATCTTATGGCTTTGGCTGCTGCTGCTGTTGGAACAAGGGGGTCTGGCCTTTTAGCTTGACCACAGAGATTTTGTTGGTGTTGGCAGGTGTTTTACCCTTTTTCAAGGTGTGCTGATTCCAATTAAGGGCTGTAGCTTCTTTTATACAGGCAAGAAAGAGCTCTACTATAGTATTGGATTCATCTTTCTCTTGGATCAGCATCTGTATGAGTACCAACATACTCATAGGAAGCTTAGCAAGTGCCAGCATCTCCTAGACTTTTGGGTTGAACAAGTACTTCATATACTCTAAATGCATAATGAGATTTTCCATTTTATTAAACATAGGAGTGGGATATGAGGCCTTTGGGACCTGCAGCTCTATCAACTTCTTGAAAATGGCATATACCTAGGCAACCCCAGTTATTTTATTGTTAGTTGTGAGGGCAGTGAGAAGATCCAATGTAGTGAGACATGCTGTATAACAAATATAAAGGGTGAATGAGAGATGGAGATTGATCTGGCCAATAATAGTATCCTAGGCATGGCAATAGGAAATATAGTAGTTCTGCTCTTCAGCAAAGGTGATGGCATTTGGGCAGTTGGATTTGGAAACATTAGTTATCCAGAGGTAGCTGGTGGACTGAAGAAGGGCCTTGATGAGAGGCCACCAGGTGTTATAGCTAGTACCATTAAGATGGGGATGATAAGGCCAGAGTTATTTGAGGGGGTCATGGTAGATATTCTATAGAGCAACAGCATCAGCATGCATCATAGAAATAAAACAAACCTACATAGATTTCCCTTATTCAGGTAGTGAACAGCAAGTGCAAGTATAGCTCAAACACTATATTCTGCCACCCTTTCAGTTGGGAGACCCTGCTGCACAGAGGTGTAATAGCCAAAGAAGCACTAATCTAATAGGCAACTGAAGGTGCAGGTACTTTTGTGCCACACTTGATTTGCACTACCAGGGCTCATAACCTGTTGAAGCCATGCTTGAGAGAGTTAGCCCAGAGGATTACATATTAGATGGATAAAGTGCTGAGGGCTGGCTGCTTCCTGTTGATGCAAGTAGTTCAAGTTCAAGAGATCTATTCAAACCCTAACATAAGGTTGGAGTGTAATGTACACAATTCACATGACTATAGTATGAGAAAAATAGAAATTCAACATGTCAATCAGAAATACATAGCTGGAAACAGCTTTTCTATCTTCAGACATGTTGCCATCCATATCTGTATAGTCTTCTAGTGGCTTGATTCCTTCTCTATATGTTAGTCATAAATCTTTTGTACTGCTTAGATACTTGTAAATGTGGTATACTGTATTCTAGTGTGGCATGTCTGGATTGCTGGAGAAGTACAAGATGGTTGATATAGCATATGAAATGTCAGAGCATGTGCTGAGTGCTATGTATATGAGGGAATCAACAGCTTCACAATATGAGATATGTTGCATCACTACATATTCAGCACTGGTTGAGAGGAATTGGCTGCTTAACAGCTTGATCTAGAGTTCCATCAGTGTTGAGACAGGTTTGAGTTCATCAAATCCAAAGTGTTGGATAATGGAGTCAATATATATGCACTGGCTGAATGTAATGGTTCATTTTGCACAATTTTAGATGACTTCAATGCCAAGCAGCCAATGCAGTTCACCTAGGTTGCTAATCTCAACATAACAGCTAATATTAGACTTTGTTTAAATGATGAGGGTAGTGGTGGTGGCAGCAATCATGCAGTCATCAACATGTACAACAATGATAATGAGTGTCTTGTTCCCTTGTTTGAAAAAGACAGCCTGGTCAACTTCATATTGATTGAACCCTAGATTCTTGACAAGAATTTTGACTAGTTTCTGATACCAACAATGGCCACTTTGTTTGAGTTCATAGAGTATTTTGTGTAGTTGACAGATGTGATATGGATGATTTGGGTCTGCATATCCAGGTGGCTGATGCATATATATTTGTTCATCATCTTATAGTTCTCTGTTCAGATACATATCCTTAATGTTAATTTGATGCAATTCCATGTCAAGGTAGGTGGCAAGTGCAAGTATGGTTCAAATAGACACAAGCTTGGCAATAGGGGCATAGGTGTCAAAATAATAAATGTCCAAGACCTGCAAGAAATCTTGTGCAACAAGACATGTCTTGTATTAGACAATATTTCCAGCAGCATTTTTCTTCATGCAGAATATCCACTTTGATTCAATGATGTTTGTGCCTGCAGAAGGGTTGACTAGTTCCCATATACCAGTGTTCTGTAATATAGCTAGTTTCTCATGAATGCCTTGCTTTCATTGGAGCCATTTTGAATAATGTTTTGCTTTGGAAAGTGAGGCCAGTTCAAGTATCTCAGCATCAGCAATCATTTCATTTAGTGCAAGTACTAATTCAATGTTATTATTATAGTTGTTCACAGCAAGAATTTGGTCAGCTGATCCCTTCCCCTTAAATGTAGTTGGGCCTCTGTTAAGACCATGTGTGATTTCATTGATATAGCTAGGGAGCTGGATATCATGTGGTGGTGTTGGATCAGCAGCCTTTCCATTAATAATGTCAAGAACACACTGGCTGGACTGGTGGATGCATTTTAGATGGAATGGGCCTATAGAATTAGGAGTTTACAAGACAGGTAGAGCCAGGGAAATGGGTGCAGTGGCCTATGTGACAGGTTGCAGTGACAGTGAAATTATGGAAGCAGTGGCATTGATAGCATGGAGCTCTGAGCTATGTATATATGCTTGTGTAACATTATCCTGTTTAGGGTTGTTTCCCTTTCCCTTGATGTTGCATTATGATGGGTTCCAGTAAACATTACTAATCTATTCTTAGCTAGATGTCATGCAACTAATGGGGCTATGTATCCAAAGCACTAATGTAATTCCATCATGGTAATTGTTTTGGCCATAGTATTTGCTATATCATACCCATGCATCATATGATATAATCTCTTGGAGATATATGGCATTTGTCCAATCATTTTGCCATCTAATCCATGAATGGTGCAGAAACCTTCTGCAAATGTTGCCAAGAACCCAAGCTTATCAAGATAACCAATGGATACCAGTGTATATCCAACCTCTGGTGAAAACAAAACTTCTATAAGTCATAATTTTAATGTTTCATATCCATTTGATATTTCAATGATCATGTTGCTAACTCCTGTTGTGACAAATTTCTGATGGTTTGCAGCTGTAAACTTCTTGTCCAGTATATCAGCAAGATTCTCAAAATGCTTGCAATAGGAAGAGATATGACATGTTATTTCAGAGTCATAGACTTCAATTTGGTCTCAGTAAGTTTGATTATCATTTATTTCCATTGTAACATCTTCTGGATCTTCAATAGGGCCAGTGCAGTTGACTGATACTTCATCATTAACTCTCAGTACTTGTGCTTCTTCAAGATTCCAAACATTGTTGAGAACATCTTCATCAGTAACTGAGAATCAATTACCATTTTCTTTCTCATTATTGTTTGACTCATTATGGACACCAAAAACTCTATTCTCAGAATCTTCATCTTTATCAGCAACATGGGCAACAGCCTTGCTTCCAGTTGGCTTTTTGTCCACTTTGTGAAAAGCTGCTAGATGCTTTGTTAAGCCACACTTCCAGCACTTTGGTGGGTTTTTTCTGCCATTTTCTTGACTACATCCTTGATCATGCCCTCTTGAGGTTTCTGATGATGTCACAGCCATTGCCTTGTCTCTGCCCTTCAATTCAGCATATGGAGGGTACTTGGTCTTCTGCCACTCAGCTTCTTCAGCAATGATCACAATAAGGACATTTGGATTAAGTGTCTTTATAATTGTGAAGAGCCATGCTGCAATCAGCTGACTGGAAGCAAAGTTGACAAGGGAGTTGGAAAGAGATTTGATGATGGTTGAACAGTAATCTGATTCATCAATCATGATACCAACTGCTACTAATTCTTCCCTCTTTGTCTATAGGTCATCCAGGAATTGGTGGATATCCCCACTCTTCTGGAATTTGAACTTGAGAAATTGCATATGCAGGTCTGTCTATGCATATGTGCCTTTCTCTGTGTACTCCTTGTTGATCTCATCCCACATTTCTGCCACAGTACCTTTCTTTCAAATATGTAGTGCTGTTGAGTCAGGAATACATTGGGTAAGCAAATGCTTTGCCATTCATTCATCTTTCATCCATTTGCTAACTTCTGCTTGTTGCTCAGCTATCAAGGGGCTAGGGTAAGTCAGACAAGGGATAGTCTTGTCAAAATAACCCCAAAGTTCCTTTGCTTTGACAGCAACCTGGAAATAGAAAGAGAATATAGCCCAATTTAGGCCTTTGACATCAAGCTTTGGGACACTGCTTGGCAGTGTATTGGTGGTGACAGGGATAATGGAGGACATGGTGAATATATGATTTGATCACTGCAAAAGAGTAGAGCTCATAACCTATGAGATTGGATAATTTGAGCATGCATGATGTCTATCAGGTCAAGACTCAGTTATGTGCATTGTGCAATAGACTGAGGTGTTCATCTATAGTACAAGTCTCTTATATACAAAGAGAAATGTATTAGATATAAAAGGAGAAAAGAAAAGGAGCATATATTCATCATATGGATGAGCACAGGGATAGGATGAGATGAAAATATGTGAGTATATATCTATGGTCTGGGAATGCAGACCCTTGTTCATTTGGCCCAGTCATGTTCTGGATGCATGCATGCTTGCATATTCCAACAAATTCCCAGTTGGCAGAAAGCTCAAGTTTGATCTTCATAGTGGCTGTGATAGGGTCCAAGCTCTTGGGACATGTACATGAGCCTGGTAAAGGATGAGCAATGATATGGAAGTGATGTGAGAATGACAGTCAGTTGAAGATGGACTTCACTTTTGATTCAAGTAAATATATTGAACACCTAAAGCAAGAATGTGAGAGGATGGTGATGGAGTATGTCCCATGGGATCTGTCTTGTTGAGGTTGATGGTGTACAGCTGAAGCATGGGAAGGTTCTTCTCTGGCTCATTTGAGGTGGATCCAGCTGGTGACCCAAGCCATGTTGATGTCCTCACATCTTTTTCTCCCTTCCCCAGCATGCCCTGCCAATATAAAAACACCAACCACCTCTTCAAGCCCCCATGCCACCTCATCTTGTAGTTTGACACTGCACAGCTTGTCATCCAATGCAATATCCTTTATTATGGCCACTTCTTCATCAAGTACTGTATTTATCTCCAGAATGTCTCTGTCATTACCATCACATTGTATATACTGACAGTGCCTGCAGGAACAATGGCATATCCAGTGCTGTCTTGGACATCAGTATTGGATTCAGGTCCATGTTGTCAGAGCCCAATTACAATTACCAGCACTTTATACCTGTTGACATAAGTGGCAAATGAATGAGTCAATGCACCAAACTGCTCATTGCCCTCAAGGGTCTCAAAGCAATCACAGATCATAATGCTGGCTTCTTTATGAATGCCACAAAGGCTCAGATATACCACAGATTGTCATTGTGACCAACCTGGAATATGTCATGAAGAGTATCACATAGTGGTTCCCTGTCTGAAAGGTTTCTTCACTCTCATCCCATCCTTGCTGCTCTCATTGCATTTCTTGTTTCTATGTCTTGTTCCTTTTTTTGACAGATCAACAGCATATGCAAGCCAAATGGTCAGCAACTCTCAATTCTCGGCCTGTTATGCAAAAGTGGTGGCACAAGAAGAGCAATGTGCTTGCAAGGTTATGTTTTGATATGTCAACCAGGAAAACAACACCATCTTGGATGATTTCACCAAGGGCAGTGCACATACTGCTATGAAAGTGAGCAACACATTGGTAATATGGGTCTTGTATGGTGAGAGGGTCTTGATCATTTGACTTCCCACTTGATGCCTGTATATATTCTGGCAAGCATACACAAGAGTGATTTCTCTTGCATTGTGCTTGTTGTTGATTGGGTTGGCTTAGAGAATGATGCTTTGTTAGTCCAAATGCACATATGATATAGCTAATTCTTATCCAGCCATGATGATCACCTTTGCACTGAGTATTGACTGCTGGTGAGGTATTGACAATAGACAAGGCTGAAGAGCCACTGACACTGTCAACAATGCAGATATAAAATCCACTGGAACCTTGCTCAGATCTATCTTACACAACATACCACAGGATTTGTTGTCACAGTTGATGCATCTCCCTCTCTTTGTATTATTTGTATTGGTGAGTCACCTGAGTTTGCCTTTGTAGATGTAATGATACTCATGGAAGATGCCCTAGAATATGATGTGAGGGGGGCATAGAGTGTCAATAGAAACATGTGACAATTGTGCCTCACAGAGCTTTTGGACAGGATCTTTGAACTCTTATTTCACTCTTCACTCACATCTTTCTATGTTCAAGACCCAGTACATACCAGCAAGGGTAATCCTGACAGACAAGATGTGTCATCTATTAAATTTCTATCCTGTAGTACTATAGTCACATGACACATGTACATTACACTCTGACCTTATGTCAGAGTTAGAAGAGATCTCTTGAACTTGAACCACTCACATCAATGAGAACAGCCAGCCTCCAGCACTCCTACCATCTGATATGTGATTCTCTCAGCTAACACTTTATTAAATATAGCTTCAACAGGTTATAAGCCCCAGTAGTGCATGTTGAGTGCAGTACAAAAGTGCTCACATCTTCAGTTGCCTACTAGATTAGTGCTCCCCTGGCTGTCACACTTCTGTACAGCAAGGATATCCCTATTAAAAAGGTGGCAGAATGTAGTGTTTGAGCTAGTCTCACACTTGCTGTTTGCTGCCTGAATAAAGGGAATCCATGCAGGTTCATTCTATCTCTACAATGCATACTAATGCTATTGCTCTGTAGATATCTCATCTTACCATGTCCCCTTCCAACAACAACTCTGGCTTGATAATTCCCATCTTCAATGGAACTGGCTACAACACTTGGTGCCCTCTCATCAAGGCCCTTCTCCAATCTACTGGATGTCTTTGGGTAACAGATGTCCCCAAGCCTGACTGCCCAGATGCCACCACTGCCACTAAAGAATAGAACTACTATATCTCATACTACCATGCCCAAGATACAATCATCAGTCAAATTAACCTCCATTTATCATCCACCCTCCACATTCACTATGTGGCTTGTCTCACTGCATTGGATCTTCTCACCATCCTCACTGCCAACAACAAAATGACTGGGGTTGTCCAGGCATATGCTATATTCAAAGAGTTGGTCGAGTTGCAGATCCCAGAGGCCTCACATCCCACTCCAGCATTCAATAAAATGGAGAACCTCATTGCATGTTTAGAGTACATGAAATACTTGTTTGACTCTAAGGTCTAGGGGATGCTAGCATTAGCAAAACTCCCCTTAAGTATGTCTGTACTCATGCAGATGTTAATCTAGGAAAAAGACAAGTCTGGCACCATTGTAAAACCATCCCTCACCCACATAAAGGAAGCTGCAGCCCTTAATTGGAACCAGCACACCTTGAAAAAGGGTAAACTCTCAACAAGTGCCAACAAAATCTCTGTGGTCAAGCTGAAAGGCCAAATCACTTCATTCCAGCAGTAGCAGTAGCCAAAGCTACAAGGCCAAGGCCAAATGCAGCACCCACTCCTGCAAAAGCTGCAAGGCTCAACAGTAAATACAGCAGCACCATCAAACAAAGGAAGGCAGAAAAAGAAAGGGTACCATGGCAAAGGCAAGGGAAAAGCAAATGCCAATGAGGCTGTCATGGCCTCATTCACTACCATCATCAACACTTCCTCCACTTTAGACCCCCATTTACTCTCCAACTTACCACTGTCCCTCTATTAAGGGGTCAAAGATCCACCAGCTAACACAAAAATCAAGGACTTTATATTTTTGATAAATTGGTTAAATGACTTCCCCTGGTATAAAACAGTAAGGCAATTTGATTGTGTCAGTCAGCACTGGCTAGATCTCTCTCTGATGCCTGCTCCTCCTTCTCCTGCCACCTCTATTGAGGCAATACCAGTTGAGACTCCACTCACCCTTTCTCCTGCAAAAAAGTACAAGTGCACTATGTGTCATGTTGGAAAGCAGCATATGATGCTGCTGCCCACTGATGCATGGAATTCAGAGGACATGGATGATTTTTATGATTCATATACTTGTACTATAGATTCAGAATGTTTGGGCAATTTGCCCTATCACCTCACCACTCCCCTCCCTGAGATAGGCAAACCAGGTCCCTTTAACTATTATGTTGAGGAAAACACTATTTCCCTTGGGTTTGAGATGAAAATGAAAAGGTCAGTAGTCTGTCCCAATTATTACCTCAATGTCTATTTATTAATAATCACTTCCACAGCTGATCTTGTATATAGTCAGTACTGTACAATGTATCACATGGAACACTGTAATATATGCACTCTCCACTCTAATTTGTATGAACATCATAAGGGTAAACCATGCTCATGTGGGCAAGATGAATCAGACAACATATGGATCTTAGATAGTGGTGCTTCCATGCACTTCACTCCCTGGCAATCAGATTTTGTCATCTATAAGTCCTTATCAAAAGAGATGAGAATTTCTGTATCCACAGCAAGTAATATAATATATGTAGAGGGAATTGGCCACATACTAGTGCCATGGTGGGATCACAACCAAAAGGTTCAAATCCTTGACCTACACAATGTTGCCCATATCTCCAACTTGACTGTTTGTCTTGTATCAATGGAACAACTACTAAACCATGGTGCTAAAGTAAAAGGTGATGCCACTGCTATAAACCTTCTCTATGGAGACAACAGAGTACTAGCACCATTCACTCCAGGATGTGCAAAGAAATATATATATACATTGGAAGGTATTACTTTAAACAAAGAACCATCTGCCTATGTTAAAAGAACCATTACATATGACATCCTCCATAAAAGATTTGGACATCCTTCTTGAGACATTCTCCATTGGACTAAAAAGCACACTCAAGGCTTTTCCAATGTTGAGATACCATTAGAAGACCTGGTATGTCCCAGATGTCTCAAAGGCAAAATGCCTAATAGGCACTTCCCCTCAAATGAATCATGTGCTTCTAAGCCGTTTGATTTAATTCACTCTGATTTAAAATCATTCCCCATCAAGTCATATAGAAAGTATAAATATGTTATCACTTTTCTTGATGATTTTACTTCCCATGCTTGGATTGTGCCCTTGTGCCAGAAATCTGGTGCTTTAGCAGCTACTTGCCAATTCTTTCAAATGATTGAGACCCAATACTCATATAAAGTAAAAGCATGAATGTCCAATGTAGAGGGTAAATATAAATCTCAAGCATTTCTTGATCTGCTAAAGAAAAAGGGGATTGTGACAAACCAGTCTGCCCCTCATACTCCTTAATAGAATAGAAGGGCAGAACACTTAATGCACACTCTAGGCAATAAGTCACAAACAATGAGACTAGACACCTATCTTCCTGACAGTTGGTGGGAATTTTCTTTTATGCATGCCTGCCATGTCTACAATAGAACCCCTATGGTTATACTTAGGGAGAGAACCCCTTTTGAGCTACTAACAGGATCTATTCCCAACATATCACACCTAAAAGTTTTCAGTTGTGTGGTGTATGTCTTCCTCCTGAAAGATGTCCAAAGGGATAAGCTTGCTGCAAAAGCTGAGCTTATGACTTATCTTGGCATTGCATTCACCAATCCATCTTCTAACCTCTTCATGTGCTTATCAAACACCCTTTTTACCTTATCACATGCTATGTTTGAAAAGGATATTTTTCCATACTACAAATCAAAGGGGAAAGCTGCCCCTAAATCACAACAACAGCATGAGCCATTTAGGCCATTAGCTGCTCCACCTCCTCTTGAGGATGACTATCCCCATCCACATTATGCACCTTCCTCACAAAGCCCCACTTCTTCTATTTTAACTCCTCACACACCTTTTCCTCATCCTAGACCCATAGCACCTGTTACCCTGTGGAAACCACATCTGGGCATGCCACCTCCTGTCCCTCCTACACCTTTTAGGACATTAGGCTGGGAACATAGAGTTCCATGCATCCAAATAATATGTATGGTGACAATTAACACCCAGTCCAATAGAAAAAGGACATAAGGAATCCTTCTAAATGGCATGACATTGTTGGAGAGCCAGAACCATCATCTCATCCTGTGCCATCAATGCTGGATGAACTTTTCCAGACACTCCACTCTTCTTTATTGCACAGTTCCCCTTCTTTGCCTCTGATCTCTCTAACTGATTTGGAGAATGATGTTAAGTGCTTGACTAGAGAAGGGGGAGCTGATGTTTTGGCATTCTTGATATCTAAGGCAATATTACCTCTTTGATTAGATGCTGCAGCATCCAAACCACACTGCAAGTGGACATATAAAAACATATTCACCCTATCATCAGCTGAACAAAAGAAATAGGAAGCTGCATGTCAATGCAAGCTGGACATCCTTTGTAAGAGACAAGTATTTGAATTTGTTGACCCTCCTAAGGGATACAAAGTCATTAATAACCAATTGGTCTTTGATATTAAACCTGATGGTTGTAAACAAGCCTGCTTAGTTGTGAAAGGCTTCTTTCAGATTGAAGGTGTTGATTTCAACCAAATATACTCCCCAGTGGTCTGGTTTGAGATGGTACAACTTATGTTGTCCCTTGCCACACTGGAAGATTGGTACATTGAGGCACTTGATATAAGGAGCACCTATTTGTATGGCCAACTCAAAGAAGAGATATTCATGTGCCAACCCCAAGGTTTTAGATTTCCAGGACAAAAGCACAAAGTGCTCCATTTAAAGCATGCCCTTTATGGCCTTAAACAAGCTGGACTCGCCTGGTGGGAGACTCTAAATGAGATCATGAAAGAACTCAGATTTGAACACCTGAAATCAGACACAGGTCTTTTTCTTTACTGGAAGAAAAACACTTCCATCATAGTTGCTGTTGTCTATGTAGATGATGCCTTATTCTGTGGACCATCTCAACCTATTATTAATGAGATAAAAGGTAGATTCATGAAAAAGTAAGAATGTAGAGATTTGGATCCAGTCACTGAATTCCTACACATGTGTATCAAAAGACAAGGCCATATGATTATCATAGATCAGTGAAATTACCTTATGAAAGTCCTAGAACACTATGGAATGACAAACACTAGGATAGCTCCAACCTCTCTACCTCAAGGATATTATCCTATCTCAAATAAAGATCAGGTGGACCCAGAATTGTGTTCCCATTTCCAAATGGTAATTGGATTCTTACTATATCTTATGCTCAGCACTAGACCTGACATCAGTTATACAGTCACTGCTTTAGCAAAGCAATCTGCCAATCCTACCAAAGAGCATCTTGATAAAGTGATGTATATTTATTGATACCTTAATGGTACTTGATATTACTTGCTAAAATTTAATGGTGACTCAAAAGCAGGAATCATTGGCTATGCCAACTCAGATTGGGGTTCAGATCCCAATACCAGATGCTCTCAAACTGGGTGGTTTATCTGCCTAGCTAATGGTGCCTTTTCCTGGCATTCCAAATAGCAAGAACATGTCACCTTCTCTTCTACAGAGGCTGAATACATTTCTCTGTCTGATTGTAGCAAACAATTGGTTTGGATACACAATCTCTTAACTGAACTCAGGTATTCATTAAAACCCATCTCATTGTGTGGTGATAACCAAGGTTCTATATTTATGGAATCCAATCCTGTAACTGAAGCTTGGAGCAAACACATCTCCTTGAGATGGCATGGCATTTGCAACTTTATTTGCGAAGAATTATTAGAACTATTCTTTATAGAAGGTTTGAAGAATCCTACCAATATGTTTATAAAAAACCTTGGTAGAATAAAGTTTCAAGAGTTTATATCACAAATGGGGTTAGTCTTCTATGACAAATCTCAATAAATGCCAATATATATATTTATATATTTATTCCACTTTACCTGCAACAAAACATAGGAGAGTGTTGAATTTCTATCCCATAGTACTGTAGTCACATGACACATGTACATTACACTCCAACCTTGTGTCAGAGTTAGAAGAGATCTCTTAAACTTAAACCACTTACATCAATGAGAACAGCCAGCCTCCAGTACTTCTACCATCCAGTATGTGATCCTCTCAGCTAACACTCTATTGAGTATGGCTTCAACATCATCTTCCCCAGCTATCTTTACCTTGCACTATGCAAGTTAGTATCTTCATTGGTGTATTGTCACAAAGACAAGGTCAAAGGTGGGAGGGTACATCTCTGACTGTGATTGTGCCAAGGCAGTCTTTGTCCATATTGATCAAAGTTTGATGTCTACCAATCAAAAGTTAGTCTATACAAAGGCTCGAGCATTAAAACCCCATCCTTTATAGTGATTTGCTGTACCCCAGGACAATGTCAACCTGACATTAAGAGTAGGATAACAAGTATACACACATGAAGTTCTGAGCTGAATGGGAGGTGTTCATGTTGGTGGATAGAGGATGAGCAAATGGAAATGGGAACTATCACAACAAACACAAAACTCTGAGTATCTGTTATTATACAATATTATATGATCTGCACCAGTATGAAATACCAGATCTTGCTTATCATTAATTTACATTGTCAAAGAGGTTTGCTTTCCATTCAGAACTGGACAAGTTAACCAGGCACCATAATTCTGATAGCTCTTAATAATAGATTATAATTGAGGAATTGCTGAACAGTGCCAAATACAAGCCATTTTTATAACATTATATTCTAATCTATGAGTATAAAGTGTCTGCACAACAAGATAGTATAACAGCCATACAAAAACCATGTTTCAAATCTATTCCACCTGTTAAGTTGAGCCTGATTGCTCATTGCCTGTGTTGCTTCAGGCTCTGCACTCAACTGATCAAACTGCCTACATCCCTCTTGAAGTGTCACATTCTCTCTTTCTTTCACATACTTTACTCTTTTACATTTCACTATCTTTAATTACTATCTTTCATTTCTGATATCATTCATTTCCATCCAAGTCTGGACTATGATGTAGTTACATGTGATTTCCTCATGTAGTGATATCATGCCTCATGGTAGGCAGTATATAGTCTCAGCTTGTACATTTTGAAATCCCTAGTTGCAGAATATTATCACTTTTGTGATCATTGGGAAACTTCTACCCTAGTGTGAGCTTAAGGTGTAACATTATTCTGCAACTAACCCATTTAACCCTTCTCCCTATCCACCTTCCCCTTTATTCTTTGTCCTTGTGCCCACTTTAGATATGCAAGCAACCTAACCCATTCTTTTCCTCTCACTGGGGCTACCACTGCTCTAGTCATCATAACTTGCTGTATATAGCCAGATCCCAGATTTAAGGAAGAACCATTGAGCATGTAAAGCTTTGAGTATAGTACTTGATAGAAATACTAGTCTATATGCTCATCTGGCATAATAAACAAGGATAAAGTTGCTGTTTCCCATAGTACACTAGGGGTATTCTTAGGTGTTGTAAGCCTAAGCATATTTGGGGGGAGACAATATCTGTCCCCCATGGTTCACATGATTACCAGTCAGCCTTAGCACTATAAATGTCACACAGAATTTCCAATTAACCATTATTCCACATCCAACTTCTTCCCCTTCCCCTCATTTTTACCTCTCATGGATCAAGATTTTGATTTACAGAGGGACACCCAAGCATTCTACCCTCCAAACTTGCATCCCCTTCCCTACATTCAGCTTAGGTGAGCTCCTGTAGCCCTAGGCAAAGCACCCCCTTCTTATCTATTTTCACCTTCTATCCAGACATATCAAAAATATCCAATACATCCATGCCCAGTTCTTCCTCAGACATCTGGGGAATACAAGAACTGAGATCTGTTCTCAGAGCAGGGAGCTTCTCAACTCCCACTCCTATCACCCCCACACTATCACAGGTCAATGATGACCATATGCAATTTATAGACCAGTATATGGTATGGTACTGCCACCACCAGTCTAATCTGTCAGTGGCTGGACTGCAACCACAAGCCCCCTATCTAGCCCCCTCTCCTCTTCCATCTCTCCAGACAATTGGGGTCTTTTTGTCCTATATGTCAAATTGGCACTCCACTGCCACCCAACCAATATCATCTTTTTCCATATGATCCCTGAGTCACATAAACATTCACTCTCCCATTCCCCAGCAAAACTATTTCCCATCATCTCCTCAATCACCCTCCCCTGAGTTGGCTTTGTAACAACCTCTCAGAGTCAATTATCACAAAACTGGACAACTTCTTTGAAGACAAGGAGAAGTTTGTCCAGTGGCAGTGATAGATTGGACTCTATCTCCAGGGGTTTGACCAAAAACCCACTGACCAAGAGGTGATTCTTATCATTCTCTCTTACATGAAAGGAAATAATGCAGCAGACAGATTTGCTAACTTGTATACATTAGAATAACTCAAAAAGGGCAAAAGCCTCCACCAGTTCCAACAGCAACTGGTAACCACCTTCCAGCCAGTGGCCTTGGACTGCTACACCAAAAAGAAACTGCTGGCCATCAAGCAGCAGAAAAATGAATCTGTCAAAGATTTCTTTGTACAGATGAAACATCTTATCCTAAAAGTAAACTGGGACTCAAGAATGCATGGGTGCATGCTCATAAATCTAATGTGCAACAGCATCTACAACAAGATCATTGAATATGTCAAAAGAGCCTTTTCTACTCTTCTCAACAAAATGGAATTTACAAAATGGAAAGCAGCCCTGACCAAGGCAGACCGGATCTTGGCCAAAATTAACAAAAGGAAATGAGGGGCAGAATACTTTTCCTAATTCCATCCCCAACAAAATATCTACCAGGAAAATCCCTCCAGTACTCCATGACAAGAATATCATGAGCAGACGAAAACAAGGGATACCACCCCTAAGACATTCAACTTCTCATCCCCTGTTCCCATTTATCCAAGTCAAGTTGATATGTTTGGAGGACAAGGCATGCCAATAGATCTCTCAGTGGCACAAGCAAGCAACATGTGCCAACAGTATAGGGCCCCATAATCCTGCAAGACCCACTTTAAGCCACAACAGCAAGTTCACAAAGTGACCACCCAGGAGACAGTGCTGGAGGCCATAATGAAGCAGATGGAGGAATTGAGGGCCAAGAATAGGGCCTTGAAGGAAAAGGTAAAGGATTTTGGAAAAAGAAGTTAGATAGAAGTTGGTCTGACCTCTCAAATGTAATTTCCTCATATAATAAATTTTCTGTTTTCGAAAACAATAAGGAAATGAATGACTTAGAGAATAACATAAAAGAAAAAATAGAAGTAGTACATAAACTTCCAGTAAGAAGGTCTTTAAAGAAGGCCAAGCTCCCTATCAGAGGATCCAAGTCAGCCATAGGCTTGGATCTTTTCACCTCTGAAAACACCACCATCTCCACTCTGGTACAAGTGGTAGTTAACACCAACATTCAATGTGCCATCCCAGACAATGCCTATAGAAGGATCACCCCATGTTTAGAATTAGCAGTGAAAAAGGCAACATATGTTAGAGCAGGAGTAATTGATTCTGACTACTGAGAGGACCTAATGATTCTCCTCATCAACCAAGGAACTAAGCCCTTCAAAGTGAACAAAGGAGATAAGATTGCTCAGTTAATAATAGAAAAAATCCACTGGCTCAAAGTAGTGGAGGTATTGGAATTGCTGACCATGAAAAGGGCCAATTCCAAGTTTGGATTGACTGGAATTCAAACTGTTAATCATGATGTGATGAGCAGTAATAAACAAGTTCAGATTCTGAAGAAAAAGACAGCTTCCCCTAAGCCAAAAGAAACTGTTGAAATATCTTGTCCATCAGAAAATACCCAGACAAGAAGCATCCAGAGGGGATGAAACTGGATGAATATGATAGACTCATGGTCCATAAGATGGATCAAGCAAACTATAAACAAAGGAGAGAAAAACAAAGCTAAAAGACAACTTCAAAGCTTTGTTCACAGTTCAAAAATATAAGAGGTGAATGACAAATTGATAAAAGAACTCAAAAATATGGACAAACAAACTATGGAGTGGATATTGTATGAACTTCAGCAAAAATCCAAGTTCACATTCAAGTCCAAAAGAACAACCTCATCATCCCTCAAAATACTGGTTATATATGAAATGACTGATGGAAAGTCCTTTAAAGTGTTAGCCCTTGTTGATTCAAGATGCACAGGGTCCAGCATTGACAAAACCTTCATAAAGAAAAAAGAACTATGCATTCATCAATTACTACACCCCATACTGGTATACAATGTGGATGGAATGCCAAACCTGAGTGGGAAGATCAAACACTTCATGATGGAAAACCTGAAAATCCAAGACCACCATGAACAAATCACTCTGGCAGTAACCATTCTCAGGACCAACCAGATTTTCCTTGGATATAATTGGCTTCAACAATATAACCCAGAGATTAACTGGCAAAAGGTGGAAATAAATTTCAAATGCCAAGAAGATCACACTCAGTGTTTAATTGATGCCAAGGAGGAAGACAAAAATCATGACAATTGGATCTTTCAGATCAACATAGAACAATATTGTCAAAATGTCTCAATCAACATCACTGCCAAAGCCAATTTGGCAAAAGAAAAGAAAACCTTTGAGAAAGCAGTTCCTAAGTACCTTCACAATTACAAGAATGTGTTTGCCAAGGAAATTTTTGATAAACTACCATCTCACTGACCATGGGACCACACAATCAAGCTATTGCCTGGAGATCATACAATAGATTGCAAGACCTACAATCTCTCTCCCCAAGAATAGAAGCAACTCAATCTCTTCTTTGAAGAGAACCTTCAATCTGAACAGATCCAACTGTCCAAATCCCCCTTTGTCTCCCCATTCTTCTTTGTAAAAAAGAAAGATGGAAGTTTGTGCCCTGTACAAGACTATCACAAACTCAATGCCATCACCATCCAAAACCAGTACCTGCTCCCCCTCATCAGCAAATTGATGGACAAACTCAAATCCACCAAATACTTCACCAAACTGGATATATAATGGGAATACAACAATATTTGGATGAAAAAAGGAGATGATTGGAAGGCAGCTTTGCACACAAATAGAGGGTTGTTTGAACCTCTAGTAATGTTCTTCAGGTTAACAAATTTACCTGCCACTTTCCAAATATACATGAACCATCTGTTTAAAAATATGATAAATGAAAACAAGGTGATAGTGTACATGGATGATATCATGATCTATTCATCTGATCTTGAAGAACATAAAAAGAACACTAGGGAGGTCCTGCAAATCCTCTGCAACAACAAGCTCTTGGTGAAACATGAGAAGTGCAGCTTTGAGTTGACCAAGATAGAATACTTGGACCTCATCATCTTGCAAAATGAAGTCACTATAGACCCCTTGAAAACACAAGCTGTCAAAGAGTGGCCAGAATCCACCACTTGCAAACAATTGAGAGGCTTCCTTGGCTTCCTAAACTTCTACCACCAATGTGTCAAGGACTTCTCCATCCTTGTCTGACCATTAAATGCTCTTACCTTCAAGAAGAAGGACTTTACATGGATGCCTGAATGCTCAAATACTTTTAAAGCACTAAAAAAGGTGCTACTGGAGGCAATCTCACTCAAAATATCCACCAATCGAGATTACTATCAAGTCAAAACCAATGGATTAGGATTTAGAGTAGAAGCAGTCCTCTCTCAAAAACAAAATGATATCTGGCACCCAATAGTGTTTACCTCTCACTTCCTGCTTAATGCCAAAAGGAACTATCACACAAATAACCTCAAGATACTCAGAGTCATGTGTACATTAGGAATGGAGGCACTATCTCTTAGGAAGCACATACCTCTTTGAAATATAGACAGATCACTGAAATCTGAAATTCTTCTGGAAACCCCAAGACTTATCCTGACAACAAGCCTGATGGCAACATAATATACAAGGGTATGATTTCACCTTCATACACCAGCTAGGAAGAACAAATCCAGTTGATCCATTATCAAAGAGACCTGATTATAAAGAAGGAATACAATTTGACAACACCAGTTCAACACTCCTTCCCAAACAATTCTTTATATAACAAGCTCTTACCACAACTGAAGAAAAGATCAAGGAAACAATAAACATGGTAGAATCTTTGGTCAAACAGATTTTAAAAGACAAGAACTTCCAGTAGAAATAATGAGAAGACAGATTGATATGATGAAAAGACAAAATTTACATGCCAAATCTACCATTACTAAGAGAATCCCTTCTAAAGGAGTTCCACAACCATCCCATAGCCAGTTATTCTGGGATTAAATGGACTCTCTCCCTCCTCCATAATATCTATCACTGGCCCTTTATCTGAAAAGATGTGATCAAGTTCATAGGAGGATGTCCTACCTACCAACAAATCAAGAGCAAAAAAATAGAGCAAACCACCCCCCTTAATCCTCATGCTTCCCCCAAAAATCCATGGAAAGTAATATCTATAGATATCATCAGACCATTACTAGAGTCAAAAGGACATAATACAATATTAGTAGTAGTAGATAAATTTTTGAAAATGACACATCTCTTTCCTGTTTCAAATAATATAACATCAGCAGGAGTAGTAGAAATATATAAAAACCAAATATTTAAATTACATAGAACCTCCAGAAAAATTATATTGGATCATGGATCTCAATTCATTTCTTCTTTCATGATGGACTTAGCTAAATTACTTTACATTTCTCTCAATCCTTCAATGGCATATCATTCACAAATAGACAGACAAATAGAAAGGATGAATGCTGAAGTAGAACAATATTTACATATTTATGTAAACCACTAACAGATCAATTGGGTGGATTGGCTGGCAATAGTAGAATTTGCACTAAATCAAAGGGTGTTGGAGGCAATGAGCTTTCCCCCTTTCATCTTAAATTATGGACACCAGCTGACCATCAGAACAAATCATAGAGTTCAATCAAGAAATGAATTGGCAGAACAATTTGTGACAAAAATGAAGGAAGTTCAAGTGCTGGCAAAGATAGCATTGGAAAAAGCAGCCAAATGAATGAAGGCAAACCATGACAAGCACACACAAGCCCATCCTAAGTACCAACTGGGAGACTTGGTATTAGTAGATGCCACATACATAAAAACAGATCAACTGACCAAAAAACTTGATGACAGATATTATGAATCCTTTCCTATCAAAAAGAAGGTCAGACCTGCCATCTATAAGCTTAAATTACTGATTGGATGGAAAACTGTATATCCAGTCTTTAATGAAAGCAAATTATTTCCCTTCAAATCTGCCAAATTCCCCTCACAAGAAAACTCTCCTCCTCCATCTGATGTTGTCAAAGGACAGTCCAAAGAAGAAGTTAAAAGTGTCATTGATTCACAAGTCCAACACAATCAATTAGAATACCTTATACACTGGAAGGGCTTTCCAAGAGAAGAGTGCAAATGGATCAAGGCCTGGGATCTTTAACATGTACATAATGCTATATTACTTTTCCATCACCAAAATTCTACTGCCCCATATGCATACATAACCATACCCACCTGAAACCAGGTCATTCAGACCAAAGATCTCCTCTGTAAATGTCCAATCTGCCTCAAAGTTCCTCTCCCAATTCCCTCTACCACAGTGTTGGTATTACTAGACTTCCTTGCCTTTCACAAATCCTTGTCCATTCATTGTCTAGGACAAATGACCCTAAGGAGGGGGTAATGTCATGTTCTCTCTTTCTTTCACATACTTCACTCTTTCACATTTCACTATCTTTAATTACTGTCTTTCATTTCTGATATTATTCATTTCCATCCAAGTCTGGACTATGACATAGTTACATGTAATTTCCTCATGTAGTGACATCATGCCTCATAGTAGGCAGTATATAGTCTCAGCTTGTACATTTTGAAATCCCTAGTTGCAGAATATTATCACTTTTGTGATCATTGGGGAACTTCTACCCTAGTGTGAGCTTAAGGCATAACATAAAGCAACTGCATCCACAAAGCACAACTTTAACATTAATGGTACATCATCCTTAGTTCATATGTCCATTTTCTCACCTGGAAATGTGTTCATCACGACACAGTATGAATCTACGATGCTCTAACACCAGGGAAAACCCAGCGCGACGACAACGACAACAAAGTATCCAGAGTCTGTCACTTCCATGGATCTCTCTTGGTTGTCTTCATGAAATTTAGATATCATCAGCTTGTGCTTGTATCGCGGCTGTATCTTGGCCACTTTGTTTATCTGATCACTCGAATTTTGTCTCGCATGCAAGTCTACCCATTGGACAATTCGGACGTGTTCTTTTTGGTTTATAATTGTGGTGCTGCTAAAGATGAGATAACAGCAACGCGCGTACAAAATATTTTGTGGAGCAGTTCAGGGCAGGTCTGAGTTGGACTTGGGCTCAATTCCGGTATGTGCCACCAACGCAACTAGCTACTCCAAACACCACCGCGATTGATCAATGGTACCAGTACCGTAGCTCGGCGGAGTTATTCTTGAACCGCAGCCATGACGACGATGACGACCTGGCATGTGTGGCTAATGCCACTACCGTGCAATGAGGGTTACCCGCCCGACGACGAAGGTGCGCCCCCACTTTCTCCCCTTCGTCCCTCGACTATCCCCGTCCCATCCACCATGTGCGCACTGACGCCGTCACGAGCACAGAGCTCGCGGTGAGTGCCACGACAGCACGACGACGATGCAGTCTGTGTGTGCTCAGTGTCACCCCGACACGATGCCATCGCGCGATGAGGACGCCGACAGCTAAGAGGTTGGTGATGACCCAACAAGGGGACGGCAGAGAGCTCACCACGCGTAACGACAGTACAGGTATAACAAATCGCCACTATTCCCTTGATGACGACAAGCGCGAGGCGGTCCTATGCTATGGCCCACCGCGACAGTGACAGTGATACAGGCAACGCGATGCGACGTGCGCCCTCCTTCGACCATCCCCATGCCGTGCGCAACTTACACAACTATGATGGCCCGAATAGTGGCAACAGCGCAGTTGATGCATAACCAATGCCAGCCTGGCGTGATAAGGAGGTGGATGGCAGCCCTCCTCCCATCTCATTCGTCATGCGTGCGCCAATGCCGTCGCGAGCACAGAGCCTGCGACAATGATGGCGCGAGAGATGTGCACCGCTATTAGAAAACAACAAGTTCGAACAAGATAGCGTTCCTGAAGATCCAAACATTGAAGTCGAAGAGATTTGGAGAGGGAGAGTCTGGAGGCCATCGACAGTGATTCAGACAGGAGCGACGTGTCAGAGGATGAAGACGAAGACGTCAGGGCAGACAGAGGGGAGGAACTTGACGAAACTGTATGGGTGCAGGAGGGTTACAACGCACTTTAGGCTTGGGACAGTACCAATATCTCAGAAGTATACATTATTTTATATTATCAGAAGTCGAGTACGACAGACCATCCATGATATTGTATAATTTGATCACGTCGAGCGTCCGCTGAACCTTGCAATCCATGATATCATCAATTCAGTCACAGATCACGCTTGCCATGCGCCGTTATCGAGTCTCATCCATATCAGGCAATCTCAGAGTTTTGTGTTTGTTGTGATGTGTACATTATGCACCACTGTATTGTCACACTTTTTTGACATTGATGTGACATCAGGTAGGTGCTACAATAAGGATGCTACTCTGAAGCCTTGGACTTCATAAAGCTATTGAATGTGGTCTGCTTGCTATTTTGTAGCTCTTTCTATGGTATATGAGCTTGGAAATTCATCAAATGATTAGCCAGTGTTATAGAGAACTATGGATCACCAAACTGCATGCAAACACCCTTCAACCATTAACAAAGCAGTATCACCTCAGTGTACAATATTGATGGTAAGCTATCCTCAGGTTCTTCATTCCTCTCCAGATTACTTTTCCAAGCATTGGAAAACTCCTCTTGCACATGAGCAGCAATTTCCATTACTTTTCCATTACTAAATTCACCACTTTTAAAATCAACTGAAGAGTCTTTGATTGCATCCAAGAGCTCATCAACAGTTGGTAGTGTTCCAAAAATATGGTTGGAGGTTTTTAGTTGTGTGATCTGCTCACTAAATTCAGCTTTGACAATCTCTGCTTGTGTTTATTTGAATGGTTGAGCAGAAATCTTGATTTTGAGACCATTTCAGGATGCTGCAGCACTTTGAAGTTTATCAAGTGCTTTGAACAAAGCTTCTTCCTCATCAGACTTTGACTTTGTAACCAATATGAATGCAAATCACCAGTATAAATCATTATAATGGTCACCTAGTTCAGTCTAGAGGGCAACTTCAGCATGAGGAAGAGATATATTTAAGAATGCAAAGTCATGAATGATAACCATTCCATTGGGTCAGCATAAGTTGGATGGAGATTTCAGGCATTGGTAGAATTTCTAAAGTGATGTTGAGTGAGTTTGGAAATATATGTTAAATTTTCTATTGTCTGTACTAGTATAGATAGTTCTTACATTTATATGACTATAATACACCATATATTACTTTAAACTCCATGATGGAATCTAATAGATTTTTTTACTTTAAATCACTATTATTTCAGTTACAGCTTAAAGCACAATCCTAACTGGTATGTAGCCATTAGGCTTTTCTTATAATAACTTGAGTGCTTTAACAGGTTGTGAACTCTAGTAGTATACTGAATATTGTATTGAAAATAGCCACACTTCCTATTGTCTACTGGATCAGTGCTCCAATGCTGTTATACTGAGGTGATGACTAGCAGTATCCAAATTTAAAGTTGTTATGAATGCTATATGTTCTATTATTTTATTTTTATTTTTCTACTATTTTTTTCAAATTCTATATATATATCATTTTTTCTAACTTGAGTTTCAATAGGTCACATGACTTACACAATCACATCACATCACATGGGCATATCCAGATCAAGATCACTCTAAATCCATGACATCATCATGATATCATAGTTCAAATCCATCAACATAGTCCATAACTTAGATTCTTATCTCTTATTGTCTATCTATGATATTATACCCTCAATCCTAGGTGCAGCCCTTATCTACAGATAGTGACTCACCATGACTTACACTGACTCATCACCAAGTTATTGCTTAGTCATTAATCCATAGCTCTAGTCTATTAACCAATATTACAAGTCACTTTTATTTTGCATCATATGCAAGAGTTAGGTTAGTTATTTATTACCTACTCTAATGTAGATTAGAGCTCTGCTTTGGAGTTTCAATTGAATAGTATATAAGATAGCTAAACTGGAGGTGTTCCTTCTAATTTTGAAGTTTCTTCCACTTCATTATAGGAATATCTCTACTATTAGAGATTAGTGGCAGATTTCCTGGATACCTGAATCTAGGTCAACACTTACTTCAGTGTCACCTAGTCTATTATCTTATTGGATCACTAATATTGCTCTATAAAGTCTAGCAAGATCTATATAGTGAGTTGGTCATTTCAAAAGTAGTAAAATACTTTGCTTGAATTTTGATTCACATATACTATTTGCTGCTTAAATAAAGGGAAATTATATTAATTTCTTTCTATAAAAAATACATACTTATGCTATTGCTCTTGCTAAATTCTACTCACCATGTATTATAAATGCTATATATCTCCTTATTTTATTTCCATTTTTTAAATTATTTTTCCTTTATTTTTCTTTTCATTTTCTTCAACTTGAGTCTCCACAGGTTACATAACAAGTCATATATGATAGGCATATCTAGACCCATGATGTCACCATGACATCACACTCCAAATCCATCAATATAGCCAATGACCTAGACTCTTATCTTTTATTGCTTATCTATGGTATCATACCCTCAACTCCAGCACAGTCCTTATCCCAAGATAGTAACTTATTAGAGCATAGCACTAAGTCATTGCTCAGTTAGCAACTCACAGCCCTGCTTTGTCAAATTAATGGTACAAGTCACTTTTATCTTACATCATATGCAAAAGTTAGGTTAGTTATTTTTAACCAATAGAATATGTATTACAAATACTATGTAAACTTGTAAACAGAACTACTGATCTTACAAGCTGGTGATGCCTAACAAGGAAGATTGAAGAAACTTTCCATCCTCAATTACAGAAGAACTAGGCTATCAAAGAGATCAGCCAATTCAGACAAGATTGCCTCTCAACAGATATATTTATATTGAAATGGCATCAAGCTTCACCTTCTTTTATCAATGAAGATTTATCCAGTTGTAAACATATTGCATATCAAATTATACAAAGAACACTTTATGGGCCAACCTACATTCAAACCTGGACCAATTCTGGTCATTGAAGATCATGAGGAACAATATGAAGTTGAATTCATCATTAACTCAAGATTTAAAAATAGACATCTTAAATATTTAGTTCACTGGAAAGGATATAAAGACAATGAACACACATGGGAACCAGCTGCTAACCTCAAAGACACACTTGAAGAAATAGCAAAGTTCTACAAATCACAACCAAATGCATTTCAAAGATCTCAAATGACTGAAGCACAATTCTTCAACATTTTCTACCATTGTGGAAGACCAATTCCTAAATGGTTGATACTTCCTTTCAATCACCTGGAAGTTGATCCTTAAGAAGAGAATAGTGTTACAAACACTATGTATCTCTCTTATTTTATCTTTTCATTATTTTTCCCTTACTTCTCTCTTCATTCTTTCCAACTTGAGTCTTCATAGGTCATGTGACTTACACAGCCACCTCACATGACAAGTCACATGATGGGCACACCCAGACCCATGACATCATCAATGACATCACAGCCTAAATCCATTAGTATAGCCAAAAACTCAAACTTTTATCTCTTATTGCTTATCTATAACATCATATCCTTAATCCAGGTGCAGCCCTTATCTCAAGATGGTGACTCATCAAAGCACAGCACTGATTCATTGCTCAGTCAGCAGCCACAGCCTCACTTTGTCAAGCCAATGGTACAAGTTACTCTTATTTTGTACCATATGTAAAGGTTAGATTAGTTATCTCTGATCAATAGGATATGATTCAGTTATCTATTTACCTGCCCTCATGTAATCCAAGCTCTGCTTTGGAGTTCTAATTGAATAGTATATAAAATAGCCAAACTGGAGATGTTTCCTCTAGTTTTGTCCTCCTTGAAGTTTCTTCCACTTTCTACTTGATTATCTCCACTATCTAGAGATATAGTGATGGATTCCCTGGACACCCTGACTTAGATTAATGCTTACTTTAGTGTCCCTGCCTATTGTCTTATCAACAAGTGACCAATATTGCTTTTAGAGTCTTAAAAGATCCAAGTAGTAAATTGGCCATTTTACTAGGTTCAACTATAACAGATCTAGTGTCTATTGTAGTTATGATAGCAACAGTGAGGTATGTCAAGGAGGAGGTGAGGGCATAAAGTAGAAATATAAGGATCAAAATCAGCATCAGGGTTATAAGGGTGAATTCAAGTACAGTTAGTAGGAGGATGGGAATAGAAATGTCTTTCTTTAACTGGTACTTGGTAGAGATGGTGTCTATGTGGTGGCAGACTATGACTTGGCTATCTTTGTTAGTGTTCAGCAGCTGCAAGCTGTTGTAAACCAAGTTGTATATAGTTAATGTCTGTATTGATCTATATCTTATGCAAAAGTTTATAAATATCAGAACCAACAGCTGTTGTATCTAATCCATAGTGAATAGAGTTAGTGGTGGGAACATATGGGCAATAGTTAGATAACATGTGGCTAGAGAATAAAAGTTATATGCAAATAAATGGTAGTTATAATATAGATTGTGAAGCTATTCTTATAAGATATTAATCTAGTGGTTGGCTCAGAGGGGTTGCTGATCTCTGAGGAATAGAGTATGCTGGTGAGTGGCTAAATAACTCAGGCCAGTCTGGGGTCTGTTCATGGTTAAGTAGTGGTGGTAAGTGAGCTAGTTGCTACTTGTAGTCTTTTGATTTAATGTCATTTGGATTAACATCTGATGGAATGGGCAAGGAGCAAGGCTCAACTTGTTTGTATTCCTATATTATCTGGCAAAGCTCTTCACTCAGCTAGCAGTCTTGGTTAATTCTGTGCTGATGTCAGCTATTTTCTGATGGCTATATGCAACTGGTCAATATCAGGTGAGAGAAACATCTTTCTCTTTCATAACTGCAATCAGAACTTCCTATCTAATGTTTCTGGCATATGAGGCACTGAATATGACTTGTGAGAGAGTAGAAATTTAAATCAGTAAGTGTTAGTCTTGTCTTATAATCTATATCAAGTATTACTAACTAATAGCTAATTTGATTGGTATAGATGGGGTGAATGTTGATGATGAAGTTTCTTCAACAGAGATGGTGCTTGATTTTAATAAAGGATAAGCCTATAAGTGAGAGGTGGTAAAGTGGAAGTTGAGTAGAGAATAGTCTTGTTCTAATGAAATGGTCAACTTACTATTTGGATCTTACTAGACTCCAAAAAGCAATATTGGTTACTTACTAATAAGACAATAGGGAGGGATGCTGAAGTAAGCATTAAACTGAGTCCAGGTGTCCAGAGAATCCATCACTATATCTTTGAACAGTGGGAATAACCCAATAGGAAGTGGAAGGAACTCCAAGAAGGATAAAACTAAAGGAAATGCCTTCAGTTTGGTCACCTTATATATTATTCAATGAGAACTCCAAAGGAGAGCTTGAATTACATGAGAGTAGATAAATAGATAACTGGATCATATCCTATTGGTCAAAGATAACTAACCTAATCCTTATATATAATATATGATAAAAATGACTTATACCATTGGCTTGATAAAGTGAGGCTGTGGCTGCTGACTAAGCTGCTGACTGAGTGATGAGTCAGTGCTGTGCTTTGATGAGTCACTATCTTGAGATAAAGGCTGCATCTGGATTGAGGATATAATGTCATAGATAAGCAATAAGAGATAAAAGTATAGATCATTGGCTGTATGTGATGGGTCTAGGCTGTGATGTCATTGATGACATCATAGGTCTGGATGTGCCCAGCATGTGACTTGTCATGTGATGTGGCTCTGTAAGTCACATGACCTGTGGAGACTCAAGTTGAAAAGAATAAAAAAGAGAGTAATGGAAAAATAGAAATAAAATAAGGAAGATATATAGTATTTATAACAATAAGGATTTATATCAATTCAAAGGGTTAATGGTTGTTTAATTAAACTATTGTGTCTATATCTCTCTCTTAGTATATATTATGGGATATAAGAAGACAACAGAGTTGGTGTGCAATTATGGCCAATCAATCACTATTGCTCTAGATGGAATTTGAACAGAAGGAATCTCTATGTCTTGCAGAGAGTATGATTCAATGTCTTGAGTTCCTTGATGAGAATGTCAAATACAAGTGGTAAGAGAAGTGATAAAGAGAGTGATAATGAAGAAGAGAACAATGATCAGAATGATGTACATCAATCACCAATCATTGTTATCATTGTTGTTCCACAAGTTATTGGCAATGTTGAGATCAACAGATACTAGCAATTCTATGGTGAATTTATAGATGTGGTTTGGAGCTTTGAATAAGAATTGGATGGAAATGAATTGGTTTCTGTTCTTGAACATTATTGAAATGATTATTGCTATAAAACAAAAGAGGATTGCAATAGCAAGGATGAGGATTGCTAGTATATAGTTCATTTGTCTTCATAAGGTTTTTTCTTCTGAAGAGGAGTCTTTTGTTGTAGGCCTCAAGGTGAGGTTAATTCCTACTTGTACTGCATGAGCTCTGATTTGTCTAGCTCTTTCAGCATATACTTCAAGAATTTCTCTTCATCTTTCCCTTGATATAGGGCAAAGGTGCTAAGGCAATTGTTGAGGAGCTTGGAAATATTCCCTTAGGTTCTCAACTATACCTTGACAGGTAAGCAAGATTCTACTTTGATAAGAGAGAGGAGCTCTAATTTTGACTAGGATAGATCTAGTGTCTATTGTATTTGTGGCAGTAATGGTGAGGTAATCGGAGAAGAAGATGAGGGCATAGAGTAGAGATATGAGGATCAAAGTCAATGTTAGGATTATAAGGATGAATCCAAATATAGTTAGTAGAAGGATGAGGATGGCAATGTCTCTCTCTATTTAATACTTAATAGAGATAGTATTGTTGCAGTAGCAGATTATGATCTGGCTGTCTCTCTCTAAGTTCAGCGGCAGTGAGCTGTTATAAGCCCAGTTAAATTTCTTCTCAAATAAGATTGTTAATATTTGTATTGATTTGTATCTCATATAGAAGTTTGTGGATATTAGAACCAATGGCTGTGGTATCTGATTCATAATAAAGAGAGTATAGGGTTAGTGTTCTAGAATAGTAGTTTGAAGATACATGGCTAGAGGGGAGGAATTGGATATGAACAGATGGTGGTTGTGGTACTGGTTGTGGTACTATTCTCATAGGGTACCAATCTATTGGTTTTCTGAGAGGGGTTGGTGATGTCTTAGATGTGGCATATGCTGGAAAGTGGCTAAACCAATTGGGCCAGTCTGGAGTTTGTTTACAATTGAGTGGTGGTGGTGGTAAGTGAGCTAGTTACTTCTTGTAATTTTCTAGTTTAATGTTATTTGGATCAACATCCAAGGGGATGGGTGAGAAGCAAAGCTCAACTCTTTGATAAATTTCTATGACTTGATGAAGTTCTTTATTTAACTTATAGTCTTGGTTAATTCTATGCTGATGTCAGCTATTTCCTAATGGCTGTATGCAACTGGTCAATATCAGATGAGGGAAATGTCTTTCTTCTTTATAACTGCAACTGAAACTTTTTGTCCAATATTCTTGGCATATGAGACACTAAATATGACTTGTGAAAGGGTAGACACTAGTACTAGCAGATGTTAGTCTCATCTTATAACCTGCACCAAGTTGTACTAACTAGTGGCTGATTTGATTGATAGAGTGGAACAGATATTGAAGATAAAGTATCTTAGATAAGGATGAAACTTGTCTTAATGAAGAATAAGCCCATAGTAGAGATAATAGAGTGAAGGTGGAGGGGTGATAAGTCTTGTTCTAATAAAGAATAAGCCCATAGTAGAGATAATAGAGTGAAGGTGGAGGGGTGATAAGTCTTGTTCTAATGAAAATTAGAATCAAAAAGAGTAAAGAGATAATGGAGAGGGATGGAGATAAAGCAAAGGATAGTCTTGTCTTTATAAAACAGCCAACTTACTATTTGGATTTTACTAGACTTCAAAGACAATATTAGTCAAGTGTTGATAAGACAATAGGCTGATGACACTGAAGTAAACATTAACCTGAGTCCAGATATCCAGGAAATCTACCACTATATCTCCAAACAGTAGAGATTATCCAATAGAAAGTGAAGGAAACTTCAAAAAGGACAAGACTGGAAAGGATACCTTTAGTTTGGCCATCTTATATACTATTCAATTAGAACTCCAAAGCAAAGCTTAAAAATATATTAAAGTAGATAATAGATAACTGGATCATACTCTATAGTGATGAGTCACTATCTTGATAGACATTGGTTTTTTTTATATCAATAATATTGTATGGTCCAATCCATTGTTCCATTAATTTTCATAATGCACAAGGTAATTTTAGATTTTCTATTGAAAGCCAGGCTTTGTTGCCAATAGCATATTGAAATGTTGTCAAATAATGTTTATCTACTTGAGCTTTCATATGCATTTGTACTATTACCAAATTTTATTTGACTTGTTTGACTATGTTTTTGATTTTGTCAACAAATTTATTAGCAGCAGGTGCTTTTGATTGATGTTATTTAAATCTGAATTGAAGGATATAGGAATATATGACATCAAAAGATGCCTTCTAAATAGAAGTTTGCCTTTTTGAATTGTATGAGAATTGTGTGATTGGTAACCATTCAACCATTTGTTTTGCTTTTCTGATGTGAAAATATAAAGGTATTGTTGAAGGTCATGATTTATTTGTTCAGTTTGTTCATTTGTTTGTGAATAAATAGCTATGGAAAGTTTTGATGTGATTCCAAGCTTTTTGCACAGATCTTTCATAACATGTGATGCAAATTGTGATCCACAATCTGAGATTATTGTTTGGGATAGACCATAGATTTTCCAGATATGTGTTAAATAGAGTTTTGCTATTTCAAGAGCTGTAATGGACTTGTTGCAGGGCATAAATTCTGTTTTTTTTTTTTTGAAAATCTGTCAACTACAATCAAAATAAAGTTGTATCCATTGGATTTTGGCAAATCTGTGATTAAATCAGCAGATATGTTCTACCATGGTCCATTAGGAATTGGAAGAGGTTGAAGTTTTTCTAGTATTGCAAGGTTTAAGTCCTTGAATTGTATACAATAATCATAGTATAAAATGTAATCTTTCACAAATATAGGAAATTGTGGCCATATATATGATCATTGAATCAATTCTAATGTTTTGTCATATCCTGAATGTCCTGCAATGGGTATATCATGATGTAATTGGAGGATTTCCATTTTCAAGTCATAATCATCTGATATAATGAGTTTGTAAGTATTATATTATAGTTCTTTGATCTTTTTGACTTCTTTTAAAATGAATAAGTCATCTGTGTCAATCTGAATTGTTTTAATCATGGAATCAGGAATAATTTGGATTTCTTGATTATCTTGGTCTATTCCTTTTATATGATCTTCTTGTCTAAATAAAGCATCTGCTTTTACCATTTGAGTATCTGCTTTGTGAATCCATTTGAAGTTGAATCTTGATAGATATTGGATCCATTATACTTGTCTTTGGTTTAGATTTTAACATTATATAAACCATTAAGGGTTTGCATGATTATTCCAGATTTCAAATTCTTGATATGCTCCTTCAAGATAATGTCATCATTGTTCTAATTCTTTTATAACACTCAGCATTTCCTTGTCTGCTACAGAATAGTTTCATTCTACAAGGTTAAAGGTGTAGAAGAAGAATATAACTAAAATAGCCAACTTACTACTTGAATCTTATGAGACTCCAAGGGCAATATCAGTTAGTTGCTGATAAAACAATAGGCAAGGAATGCTAAAGGTGTGTTAACCTGAGTCAGGGTATCCAGGGAATCCATCACTATATCTCTGGATAGTGGGAATAATCCAGTAGAAAGTAAAAGAAACTTCAAGGAAAACAAGACTGGAGGAGATGTCTTTAGTTTGGCCACTTTATATACTATTCAATTAGAACTCCGAAGCGGAGCTTGAATTACATGAGGGCAGGTAAATAGATAACTGAATTATATCCTATTGATCAGAGATAACTAATTTAACCCTTATATATGGTGCATGATAAAAGCAGCTTATGTTATTGGCTTGACAAAGCAGGGCTGTGGATTGCTGACTGAGCAATGAGTCAGTGTTGTGCTTTGATGAGTCACTATCTTGAGATAAGGGCTGTGCTGGAATTGAGGATATGATGTCATAGATAAGCAATAAAAAATAAGAGTCTAGGCTTTTGGCTATATTTGATGGGTTTGGGCTATGATGTTATTTGATGATGTCATTGTTCTGGATGTGCCCATCATGTGACTTGTGATGTGATGTGGCTGTGCAATTCATGTGACCTGTGGAGACTCAAGTTGAAAGAAATGAAAAGTGGAGTAAGAGAAAAATAGTAGAAAAATAGAAATAAAATAAGGAAGATATGTAGTGTTCATAACACTAACTGGATGCTATTTGTTGTTTATTTGGATAGACAGTACAGTGCCTGATGCAAAGTCAGATGCATCTGTTTCTAGGAAAAACTATACATTTATATTTGGATATGTGAGAATTGGTGCTGTGATAAATATTTGCTTAAATTTATTCAAGGCTGATTCTTGTGACTGTATCCAAACAAATGATATGTCTTTCTTGGTTAGATTGATGAGAGGTCTTGCAAGTTTAGAATATCCATTGATGAATCTTTGATAAAAGTTTGCTAAATTGAGAAAGCTTCTAGTAGCTTTGATGAAGGAAGATGTTGGCCATTTGAGGATAGCTTTCACTTTTATGTCATTCATTTTAATTTCATTTTCATTTATAATCATTCCAAGGAATTCAACTTCTTTAATTCTGAAGATATACTTTTTGAGTTTGACAAAAAGGTCATTTTCATTTAAAAGTTTGAGAATTTGAAGAACTACTTTGTCATGTTCTCTTGGATAATTAGTCTTTGTAAAGATTATGAGGTCATCTATATAGATAACAACTATTGCACCCATATCTATGAATATTTCATTCATTATGGTTTGAAATGTTGCTGGGAAGTTGCAGAGTACAAAGAATATTACAAGTGGTTTGTAGGATCTTCTGTGGCATGTGAAAGCAGCTTTTCATTCATTGCCTTCTTTGATGCATATGTTGTTGTATCTCCAATATAGGTCCATTTTTGTGAAAAGCTTTGTACCTTTAAGCTTATCAACAAGTTGGAAAATAAGTGGAAATGAATAGTTGTTCTTAATGGTATGTTCATTAAGGTATCAATAATCTTGCACCATTCTTTTTTGTCCATCTTTCTTTGGAACAAAGAATACTGGTGATGTTTGTAGAGATTTGCTAGATCTAATATATCCCTTTTGTAGTTGGTCATCAATGAAGTTGGTTACTTCTTGTTATTCATCAGGGAAGAGTGGAATGATTTAATCTTTCTTTGGTTCAAAAGAATCTTTAAGATGTATGGCATGATCCCATGGTTTTCTAAGGGGCATGCACTCTGATTCTTTCTTTAAGAAGATGTGGAGATACTTGTGATGTTCTTTTGGAACAAGTTCTTCCACTGAGGTCTCCTTTGGTTTGAGAGTCTTCCTTTTTGAAGGCATGTATATATTGAATTGAATCCTGTTCTTCTGATTTGATTTGACATATGAATAAGGATTTGTCATTTAACACATTACAGTCTATTGGACATCTTGACAATTTGACTGTTCCAGTTGTCCAATCAATTTCTGGATTGTGGTGTTTAAGTCATGTGTAACCAAGGATGAGTTGGTATTTTCCTAAGTCTGTGACTTCAGTGGTAACTCATTTACAATGTTCTTGATAGTCTATGAGAATTTCTGCTATATGGGTGATGTTTCCAGCAGGATTTGGAATTCTATTTATATTGTAGACTTTTATGGGTTTTGAAAGTTGCTTGAGGGGTAATTGGATTTTCTTAGTCCATGTTTGGTCAATGAATGTGGTATTTGCTCCACTATTTAGCAAAGCAGATGTTTTAACAAATTGATAATGGAATCTAAGAGGGGCAATTTGGATAGACATAATAATGTCTTGTTTTGCAAAATATCTAATCTTGAGATCTTCTGAGGATAATATATATAGGTTGATTCCTATAGATCTGAATTTGTTGTCTGCTCTTTTTATTGTGGATAGCTCAGCTACTTCAACTACTTTGAGAGAGTGGATTTTTTCTATAATGAGTTGTGTAATTCAATCACCCAGGTTTGTCTTGAATGTTTCTGTTCTTTGATTAATTAGTAGAACCATGAGATTACCTTGGTAATCTGAGTCTATGACTCCTGTACTGGTGTGGATTCTGGATTTAATGGCCAGGCCACTTCTAGGGGCAATTCTTCCATAGGCATCTAAAGGTATTGCCACTTGGATATTAGTGTCAATGATAGATTGTTGTCCTGGTAAAATATCTTTAGATTTGGATGAATAAAGATCTAGTCCTGCAGTATGTTCAGATCCATGGTTAGAGTTTTTGTATTTTCAAATATTTTTCAAATTGATATTTTTGAAGGTAAAAGGGTTTTCATAACTTGTTTGGAACTTGTTTTGCAGACTTGAACATCCCAAGGATTTAAGCCTGAGAAACTTTTCTCTTGTATTTGGAATCTTTCATATTGAAGAAGAATGCCTTCATTTCTTTATAATTCATGCCTCTAATAGCATGAAGAAGGTCTTCATCTTCTAATTCTGAAGATTCAAAGTCTTCTGATTCAAAGTTGGAGTCTAAATCTGTGTCTAAGGCTTGGACTTTCCTTGATTTCTTGCATTTTCTGTCCTTACCTTTGAACTTATCTTTTGATCTTAGTTTTTTTGTAAACTTTGATCTGTTCATTGGATGAAACTTGAAAATATGCAAATATCTTCCTGTCTTGTAACATATGTGACATTCTTTTGAGCATTTGTCTATCCAATGTCCTTCTTCTTTGCAATTATAGCATTTTGCAATTTCTAATGCATCTATATCCATAGCATATTTATTGTGTCTGGATTGATATGAGGAAAATTTCCTTGGCTGGGAGAAGAGGCAATACTCTTCTTTTGTATGATTAATTTGTTGAATGGCTTGGATTGTTTCTTTCATAGAGTTCTTTCATTGTTTGGTTTGGAACATCTCTTCTATAATATTCCTCCTTGTATTGTTTTCTAACAACCAAACTCCAAATTGATCTGAAATTCCAGATTGATGGAAGAGAGTTTGCCATTTCAATATAAATGCATCTGTTGAGAAGTGATCTTGCCTAAATTGGCTGATCTCTTTGATAGCCTAGTCCTTTTGTAACTGAGGATGGAAAGTTTCTTCAATCTTCCTTGTTAGGCATCACCAGCTTGTAAGATCAGTAGTTCTGTTTACAAGTTTAGCAATTTCTACTTTTAGTAATAAAAGTTCCTGGTTTGGCCATACTTGGAGTAGAGTTAGTGAATTGTTTAGGATTACAATAAATCCATGCCTTGATGTTGATCCACCATTCTTTGAACTTTAATGGAGATCCATTATAAATTCCAGGATCTAAAAATACTTCTATCTTTAAAGATCCTATGAATGGTTGTGGAGGTTTATATCTATGGGGGGTAGTTTGTGTCTATTGATGTAAATCAAGAAGTTGTTTAGAGCATTTTTCGGCTTCTTGTTGAGCAGTGACTGCATTAGTGAGCTATTGAGCTGTAGTTTTGAGATCTTCTTCTAATTGAGTTCTATTAGCATTTACTTGAGTGAATTGTGGTTTTGTGATTTGTAGTACATTGAGAACAGCTATCCATTCTTGTTGAGTGATGTGTGCTGTTGGAGCAGCAGCAGCACTGGATGAGGCTGGATTAGACATTTTGAGTAAAAAAACAAGATTTTATTAACTCAAAAAATTAATTTGTCTAATTTACTATTGTGTTTGTATATATCTCTTGGTGTATATCATGGAATATAGTGATATCAAAAAGTTAATATGCAATGATGGCTAGTTAGTCACTATTGCTCTAGGTGGGATTTGGAGAGGTGGAATCTCTATGTCTTGAAGAGAGTAGGCTTTGATATCTTGATTTTCTTGATGAAAATATTGGATACAAGTGGTAAGAGAGGAAATGAAAAGAATAACAATAAACAGAATGGCTATGATGAGTAGTGCATTCATCAATTACCAATTATTATTGTTGTTGTTATTCCATAAATTGACAGCAATGTTGAGATTAATATACCAGCAATTCAATGGTAAATCTATAAGTGTGATTGGAAGCATTGAAAAAGAAGTGGATAGAGATGGGTTAGTTTTCATTTTTGAGGATTGTTGATATGATTATTGTTGTAAAGCAAAGGGGCATTGTAAGAGCAAAAGTGAGAAGTGTGAATATATAGTTCATTTGTCTTCATGAAGGGTTTCTTCTTCTGAAGTCATTGAAGAGTCTTCTTTAGTAGCAGTAGGTCTTAAAACAAGATTAATTCCTACTTGTGCTATACAAGCTCTACTCTATTGAACTCTTTCAGCATAGACTTTGGAAATTTCTTTCTGTCTTTCCCTTCATATAGGATGAAGATATTGAGGTAGTTGTTGAAGAGCTTGAAAGTATTCTCTCAAGTTGTTAATTGTACCTTGATGAATAAGAGAGATTCTATTCTGATAGAAAGATGGAGCTCTAAGTTCTACTATCATAGATCTAATATCTATCATAGTTGTAATAGTAATAGTGAGGTATGTTGAGGAGGAGATGAAGGTATAGTGTAGAGATATAAGGACCAATGTCAATACTGGGGTTGTAAAGGCATACTCAAGTACAGTCAATAGGAGGATGAGGATAGGGATGTCTTTCTCTAATTGGTACTTGATAGAGATGGTGTCTATGTGGTGGCAGATTAAAATTTGGCTGTCTGTGTTTGTATTCAACAGCAGCAAGCTGTTGTCAGCCTAGTTGAATTCCTTCTCTACTAATATGGTCAATGTCTATGTTGACCTGTATCTTATGCAAAAGTTTGTGGATACCAGAACCAATGGCTATTGAGTCTAATCTGTGGTAAATGGAGTTAGGAGTGGATGCATGTGGATGATAGTTTGATGACATGTGGCTAGAGAATAAAAGGTGGGTGTAAATGGTTGGTATTTGTGATATGAGATATGGAGCTATTCTCACAGGATACCAATCAATTGGTTGACTCAGAGGAGTTACTAATCTTTGAGAAGTGGAATATGGTGGCATGTGGCTATATAGCTCAGGCCAGTCAGGCATTTGTTTATGGTTAAGTGGTGGTGGTGAGTGAGCTAGTTGCTGCTCATAGTCTTTAGGTTTAACATCATTCAAGTCAATATCAGATGGAATAGGCAAGAAGTGAGGCTTAACTTTGTTATATTTTTGAATGACTAAGTGAAGCTCTTCACTTGGCTTGTAATCTTGGTTAATTCTATGCTGATGTCAGCTATTTCCTAATAGCTATGTGCAACTGGTCAATACCAGGTGAAGGAAATGTCTTTCTCCTTTACAATTGCAACCAGGACTTCCTGTCTAATGTTCCTAGCATATGAGGCACTAAATATGACTTGTGAAAGGGTAGACACTTAAACCAGTAAGTGTTAGTCTTATTTTATAACCTACACCAAGTGTTACTAACTGATGGCTAACTTGATTGTTATAGGATGGAGTGAGTGTTGATAATGAAGTTTCTTTGATGGAGATGGTGCTTGATCCTGGGAAGGATAAGTCCATAAGCAAAAGATGTACTGGAGGTAGAGGAAAGGGCAGTTTTGTCCTAATAAAACAGCCAACTTACTACTTGGATCTTTTAAGACTCTAAGAGCAATATCAGTTATTTGCTAATAAGACAATAAGCAGGAATGCTGAAGTAAGTGTTAACCTGAGTCCAGGTGTCCAGGGAATCTGCCACTATACCTCCAAACAGTGGGAATAACCCAGTAGAAAGTAAAAGGAACTCCAAGGAGAACAAGACTGGGGGAGATGCCTCTAGTTTGGCTGCCTTATATACTATTCAATTAGAACTCCAAAGCAGAGCTTGGATTACATGAGGGCAGGTAAATAGATAACTGGATCATATTCTATTGGTCAGAGATAACTAACCTAACCTTTGCACATGGTGTGAGATAAGAGTAACTTGTGCCATTGGCTTGACAAAGCAAAAATATGGCTGCTAACTGAGCAATGAATTAGTGCTATGCTTTGATGAGTCACTATCTTGAGATAAGGGCTGCACCTAGATTAAGGATATAATATCATCAATAAGCAATAAGAGATAAGAGTTTGAATTATTGGCTGTACTAATGGGTCTAGGCTGTAATGTCATTAATGATGTCATGGGTCTGGGTGTGCCTATCATGTGACTTGTCATGTGATGTGGCTGTGTAAGTAACATGACCTGTGGAGACTTGAGTTGAAGAAAATAAAGAGAGAAGTAAGAGAAAAATAATGGAAAGATAAAATGAGAGTGATATGTAGCATTTGTAACACCTAGAGCCCCACTTCCTTATTAGAATAGAATCTCTCTTATTCACCAAGGTGCAGTTAACAACTTGAGAGAATACTTTCAAGCCCCTCAACAATTGCCTCAACATCTTCACCCTATATCAAGGGAAAGACAAAGAGAAATTCTTGAAGTTTATATTGAAAAAGCCTGACAGATTAGGGCTTATGTAGAACAAGTGGGAATTAACCTTGCCCCAAGACTTACAGCCACCAAAGAAGACTCTTCAACAGAAAAAGAAACCTTTCATGAAGATGAATGAATTATACATTCACATTCCTCATTCTCACTCTTATAATACTTCTTTGCTGTATAGCAATCATTATCTCAACAATATTCAAAAATGGAAATCAATCTATCTCAATCCATTTCTCTTTTAAAGCCCCTAACCACATCTATAGATTTACCATAGATTTACCAGTACCTATTTACCTTAACATTGCTAACAACTCATGGAATAACAACAACAATAACAATTAGTAATTGATGAATGCACTGCTCATCATAGCCATTCTGTTTATTGTTATCCTTTTTATCTCCTCTCTCATCACTTGTACCTGATATTTTCATTAAGAAAATCAAGATATTGAAGCTTACTCTCTTCAAGACATAGAAATTCCATCTTTTTAAATTCCACCTAGAGCAATAGTGACTGATTGGCCATCATTGCACACCAACTCTATGACTTCATTATATCCCATGGTATATACCAAGAAATATATATAGACATAATAGTTCATTAGACAATTAAATCTCTGAATTAATAAAAACCATTTCTATCCAACATATCTAATCCAGCCTCATCCAGTGCTGCTGCCCCAACAGCACACATCACCCAGCAACAATGGATAGCTGTTCTCAATGCCTTACAAAATACTGAACAGCAACTTATCCAAGTAAATGCTAACAGAACTTGATTAGAAGCAGATCTCAGAACTGCAGCACAACAACTCACTAATATAGTTGTTGTACAACAAGAAGCTGAGAACTGCTTCAAACAACTTCTTGGTTTACACCAATGGATATAAACTACTCTCCATGGGCATAAACCTCCTCAATCATTCACAGGATCTTTGAAGATAGAAGTATTTTTAGATCCTGAATTAGTTATACAAAAGAAGAGTACCATCTCTTCTTACAGCCAAAGAAATTCTCCTTATATCAATCCAGACATAATAAATATGCTATAAATATAGATGCATTAGAAATTGCAAAATGCTACAACTGCAAAGAAGAAGGACATTGGATAGACAAATGCTCAAAAGAATGTCACATATATCACAAGATGGGAAGACATTTGCATTTTTGCAAGTTTCACCCAATAAACAGATCAAATTTCACAAAAGAACTAAGATCAAAAGGTAAGGGCAAAGATAAGGGCAAAAGATCCAAGAAATTGAGGAAAGTTCAAGTCTTAGACATAGATTTAGACTCCAACTCTGAATCAGAAGATGAAAACCTTCCTCATGCCATTAGAGGTATAAATTATAGAGAAATAAAGGCATTCTTCTTCAATATGAAAGATTCTGAATACAAGGGAAAAGCCCCTCAGGCTTAAACCCTTAGAATTTTCAAGTCTGCAAAACAAGTCCCAAACAAGTTATGAAAACCCATCTACCCTTGAAATTATCAATCCAAAAAATATCTGAAAACACAAAAATTCCAACCTATGGATCTGAACATGCCACAGGATTAGATCTCTATTCATCCAAATCTAAAAATATTTTACCAGGATGACAATCTGTCATCAACACTAATATTCAAGTGGCAATATCTTTAAATATCTATAGAAGAATTGCCCCTAGAAGTGGCCTGGCCATTAAATCCAGAATCCACATCAGTATAAGAGTCATAGATTCAGATTACCAATATAACCTTATGGTTCTGTTAATCAATCAAGGAACAGAAATATTCAAGGTAAATCCAGGTGATTGCATTGCACAACTCATTATAGAGAAAATCCACTCTTTCAAAGTAGTTGAAGTAGTTGAGCTACCCACAATAAAAAAAGCAGACAACAAATTCAGATATATAGGAATTAACTTATGCATATCATCCTCTGAAGATCTTAAGATCAGATTATTCTCAAAACAAGACATTATTATACCTATCTGAATTTCCCCTCTTGTATTTCATCATTGATTTATCAAAGCATCCACCTTGCTAGACAGTAGAGCAAACACCATATTCATTGATCAAACATGGACTAAGAAAATCCAATTACCTCTTAAGCAGCTTTCAAAACCCATAAAAGTCTATAATGTAGACAGAACTCCAAACTCTGCTGGAAACATCACCCACACAGCAGAAATCCTTATAGACTATCAAAGACATTGTGAACATGTTACTGCCAAAGTCATAGACTTAGGAAAACACCAACTCATCCTTGGTTACACATGACTTAAACAACACAATCTAGAAATTGATTGGACAACTGGAATAGTCAAATTGTCAAGATGTCCAATAGACTATAATATATTGAGTGATAAATCTGCATTTATACATCAAATTGAATTAAAAGAAAGAGATTCAATTCAATACATATACACTCTCAAAAGAAAAGACTTTCCCAAATCAAAGAAGATCCTAGTGGAAGAACTAATACCAAAAGAATATCACAAGTACCTCCATATCTTATCAAAGAAAGAATCAGAACACATGCCCCTTAGAAAACTCTGGAATCATGTCATAGATCTTAAAGATTCTTTTGAATCAAAGAAAGATTGAATCATCCTACTTTTCTCTGATGAACAACAAGAAGTAACTGACTTCATCAATGATCAACTATGAAAATGATATATTAGATCCAGCAAATACCTGCAAATATCACCAGTATTCTTTGTTCCAAAAAAAGATGGACAAAAAAGAATGGTGCAAGATTATTGCTATTTTAATGAACATACCATAAAGAACAACTATCCATTGCCACTCATCTCCCAACTCATTGATAAGCTTAAAGGTGCAAAGCTTTTCACAAAAATGGATTTATGTTGGGAATACAATAATATATACATTAAAGAAGGCAACAAATGGAAAGCTGCTTTCATATGCCACAAAGGATCATATGAATCACTTGTAATGTTCTTTGAACTCTGCAACTTCCCAGAAATATTTCAAATAATGATGAATGAAATATTTGCAGATATGATCACAACAGTTATTATCTATATGGAAGATCTCATGATCTTCACAAAGACCAATGATCCAAAAGAACATGACAAATTAGTTCTTCAAGTTCTCAAACTTTTAGACAAGAATGACCTCTTTATTAAACCTGAAAAGTATATCTTTAGAATCAAAAAGGCTGAATTCTTTGAAATGATTGTAAATAAAAATGAAATTGAAATGGACAACACAAATGTGAAAGCTATTCTTGAATGGCCAACATCTTTCTCCATCAAAGCTGTTAGAAGTTTCCTTAGCCTAGCCAACTTTTACCAAAGATTTATCAATGAATATTCCAAACTTACAAGATCCTTCATCAATCTTACCAAGAAAGACATACCATTTGTTTGGACACAATTACAGGAATCAGCCTTTAATGAACTCAAACAAAAATTCACCATGGCTCCAATTCTCACATATCCCAATATAGATGCATAGTTTTACCTAGAAATAGATGTATCAGACTTTACATCAGGTGCAGTATTGTCTATTTAAATAGATGACAAATGGCACCCAGTTGTATTCTTCTTCTACTCCTTTAACCCTATAGAATGCAATTACTCTATGGCAAACAAGAAAATGCCCAGCATTATCAGAGCATTGGAACAATGGTGATATTACTTTAAAGGAGCATATCAAGAATTTGAAATCTGGAATGATCATGCAAACCTCCAATAGTTTGTGCAACATCAGAATCTAGACCAAAGACAAGCATGATGGGCCCAATATCTATCAAGATTCAATTTCAAATGGATCCACAAAGCAGGCACTCAAATGGTAAAAGAAAATGCCTTATCCAGAAGAGAAGACCATGCAAAAGGAATAGATCAAGACAATCAAGGGATTCAACTTATTTCCAACTCCATGATCAAAACAGTTCAAATTGACACAAATGATTTATTCATCTTAGAAGAAGTCAAAAAGATTGAAGAACCATGATATAATGATCACAAGTTCATCATACCAGATGATCATGACCTCAAAATGGAAATCCTCTGATTACAGGACAATACATCTATTGCAAGACATCCAGAATATGACAAAACACTAGAATTGATCCACTGATCATACACATGGCCCAACTTCTCACATTTGTGAAAGATTACATTTCATGCTATAATTGTTGTGCACAATTCAAGGATTCAAACCTTGCAACACCAGGAAAATCTCAATCACTTCCAATCCCTGATGGACCATGGCAAGACATTTCTGCCAATTTCATCACAGACTTGCCATCACTCAGTTAGCAGCCATGGCCTTGCTTTGTCAAGCCAATGGTACAAGTCACTTTTATTATGCACCATGTGCAAGAGTTAAATTAATTATCTCTAATCAATAGAATATGATCCAGTTATCTATTTATCTACCCTCATGTAATTCAAGCTCCACTTTGGAATTCTAATTGAATAGTATATATGGTGGTCAAACTGGAGGTGTTCCTCCTAGTCTTGTCCTTCCTGGAGTTCCTCCCACTTCCTACTTGGTTATCTCCACTATCTGAAGATATAGTAACAGATTCCCTGAACACCTGGACTCAAGTTAACACTTAATTTAGTGTCCCTACCTATTGTTTTATCAACAAGTGACTGATATTGCCCTTTGGAGTCTAGCAAGATCCAAGTAGTAAGTTGGCCATTTTACTTACTCTTCACTCTATTCAACATATCTAATCCAGCCTCACCTAGAGCTGCTACTGGTGCAGCACATATCACTCAACAAGAATGGATAGCTATTCTAACTGCATTGCAAAATATAGAATAGCAACTCAATTAAGTAAACATTAAAAGAAATCAACTTGAAATAGATCTTAGAATCATAGCTCAACAGTTAACTGATGCTGTTACAGCACAACATAAAGCTGAAAACTATTTCAAGCAACTTCTTGGTTTATATAAATGAGCAGGAACAACAGCTCATATTCAAGAACCTTAACCATTTGTAAAATCTTTGAAAATAGAAGTATTTTCAGATCTTGGAATTTATGATGGATTGCCATCAAAATGTAAAGAATGGTGGACCAAAATCAAAGCATGGATCAATTGCAATTCCAAGCAATTTTCCACTTTAGTTTCAAATACCATTGAAGCAGGACAGTTCAATACAAAAGTAAATATCAAAGCATATGCCTATGAAATCCTATCAAAATTAAAAGGATTCAAAGGATTACACTTTGCAGAAGTCAAAATCACTAAACTTGTAGATCAAACCTCACATCTTGAAAGCTAGCAACATCTTATAAGGAAGATTGAAGAAACCTTCCAATCCCAGTTGCAAAAATATTAGGCAACTAGAGAAATCACTTAATTAAAACAAGAATACCTCTCAACTAATGCATTTGTATCAAAATAGCAAACTCTCTTCCATCAATCTGGAATTCCAGATCAATTTGGAGTTTGATTGTTAGAAAACAATACAAGGAAGGACATCATAGAAGAGATGTTCAGAACCAAATAACAAAAGCATACAATAGAAGAAATGGTTCAAGTAATTCAAAAAATAAGCTGAACAAAGGAAGAGTACCATCTCTTCTCCCATCCAAAGAAATTTTCATCATATCAATCCAGATATGATGAATATGCCATAAATGTAGATGTGTTAGAAATTGAAAAATGCTATAATTGCAAAGAAGAAGGACATTGGATAGACAAATGCCTAAAAGAATGTTGCATATGTCACAAGACAGGAAGATATTTACATCTTTGCAAATTCCATTCAATGAATAGATTAAAGTTCACAAAAAAGCTGAGATCAAAAGATAAGTCAAAAGAAAAGGACAAAATATTCAAGAAATCTAGAAAAGTCTAAGCTTTAAATATGAATTCAAAATCAGAAGACTCTGAATTTTCAGACACAGAAGATAAAGACATGCCTTGTACCATTAAAGACATGAATTATAAAGAAATGAAGGCATTCTTCTTTAATATAAAAGATTCCAAAGAAAAGAGAAAAGCCCTCCAGGCTTAAACTCTTGGAATGTTCAAGTCTACAAAATCATTCCTAAACAAGTTATGCAAACTTATCCATCCTTGAAACTACCAATTCAAAAAAATCACAAAATGCAAAAACTCCAACCCATGGATCAGAATATGCCATATATCTAGATCTTTATTCTTTTGAATATAAAGATATTCTACCAGGATAGAAATCTGTTATTTACACTAATATTCAAATGGCAATATCTTTAGATACCTATGGAAGAATCACTGCTAGAAGTGGACTAGCAGTCAAATCTAGAATCCACACTAGTGCAGAAGTCATAGACTCTAATGATTGAGAAAACCTCATGATTTTGTTAATAAATCAAGGAACAAAGACATTCAAGGTAAATCCAGGTGATTGCATTGCACAACTCATTATAGAGGAAATCCACTCTCTTGAAGTAGTTGAAGTAGCTAAGCTACCAACAACAAAAAGAGCAGACAAGAAATTTGAATCTACAAAAATCAACTCATGCATATCCTCTTTAGAAGATCTCAAAATTAGATTATTCTCAAAACAAGACATAATTATGGTTATTTGAATTGCTTCTCTTTAATTTCATCATTGATTTGTTAAAGCATCTACATTACTAAATAGTGGAGCCAACACCATATTCATTGATTGAACATGGGCCAAGAAAATCTAACTATCCCTCAAACAGCTTCCAAAATCCATAAAAGTCTACAATATAGATGGAACTCCAAACTCTACTAGAAACATTACTCACATAGTGGAAATTCTTATAGACTATCAAGGACATTGTAAATATATCACTGCTAAAGTCATTGACTTAGGAAAACACCAACTTATTCTTGGTTATATATGGCTTAAATGCCACAACCCAGAAATTAATTGGACAACTGGAACAGTCAAATTGTCAAGATGTCCAATAGACTATAATATCCTAAAAGATAAATCTTTATTTATATATCAGATTGAATTAGAAGAATGAGATTCAATTTGACACATATATGCTCTTAAGAAAAAAGACTTCTCTAAATCAACAGAAATCCCAGTAAAAGAACTTGTTCTAAAAGAATATCACAAGTACCTCCATATATTCTTAAAGAAAGAATCAGAGCACATGCCACTCAGAAAATCATGGAATCACATGATAGATCTCAAAAAGTCTTTTGAGCTAAAGAAAGGCTGAATTATTTCTCTCTTACTTGACAAATAGTAGAAAGTTACAGACTTCATTGACAATCAACTATGAAAAGAATATATCAGATCCAGTAAATCTCTGCAAATATCACCAGTATTCTTTGTTCCAAAGAAAGACAGACAAAAAGGAATGGTGCAAGATTACTATTATGAACACTACATATCTTTTTTATTTTATTCTTATTTTCCCATCATTTTTCCTTTACTCTTCTCTTCACTTCCTTCAACTTGAGTCTCCATAGGTCACATGACAAGTCATATGATGGGCATACCAAGATCTATGACATCATCAATGACATCACAGCCCAGATTCATCAATATAGCCAATGATCTAGATTCTTATCTTTTATTGCTTATTTATGACATCATACCCTCAACTCCAGCACAACCCTTATCTCAAGATAGTGACTCATCAAAGAACAGCACTGACTCACTGCTTAGTCAGCAACACACAGCCCTGCTTTATCAAGCCAATGGCACAAGTCACTTTTATTTCATATCATATGCAAAGATTAGGTTAGTTATCTCTGACCAATGGGATATGATCCAGTTATCTATTTACCTGCCCTTATGTAATTCAAGCTCCACTTTGGAGTTCTAATTGAATAGTATATAAGGTGGCCAAACTGGAGGTGTTTCCCCCAGTTTTGTCCCTCTTGGAGTTTCCTCTACTTCCTACTAGGTAATTCCCACTATTTGAAGGTATAGTAGTAGATTTTCTGGACATCTGGACTTAGGTTAATCCTTACTTCAGCATTACCAGCCTTATTATCTTATCATATACAATCAATATTGCCCTTGGAGTCTAGCAAGATCCAAATAGTAAGTTGGCCATTTTATTTATCATTATTTTAATAAATATACCATCAAGAACAACTATCCCTTGCTGCTTATCTTCCAACTTGTTGACAAGCTTCATATGCTAAAAGAGCCTGCTAGATTAGAGCTCATACAGCACAAATAGGAATCAATCTTGTCCTGAGACCTACACAAGAAGACTTTTCAGAAGAAGAAAATTCACATAAAGATAAATGAATTTCACATTTGCACTCCTTATTGTAGCACTTATGTTCCTCTTTTACTTTATAGTGATAATTGTCTCCACCATTCTCAAGAATGGAAATCAACCCATTTCCATCCATTTCTCATTCAAAACCTCTAACCACACTGATAGATTTCCAATCAAATCACCAATATCTGTTGATCTCAACAATGCTGATAACTTATAAAATAACAATGATAACAACAATTGGGGATTGATGAATATCATCTTAATTATTGTCCTCTTCTTTATCATCACTCTCCTTATCACTTCTCTTACCACTTGTATTTGACACTTCTATCTAGAGCAATAGTGACCAATTGACCATTATTGCACACTAACTCTGTTGTCTTCCTATATCACACAGTATACACTGAGAGATATATACAGACATAGTAGTTACCCCATTAGACAAGTACTAACTCCTTTGAGTTAATATAAACTTCTCCTTATCCATCCCTATCTCATCTATTCAACATATCTAATCTAGCCTCATCCAATTCCACTACCAGTGCAGCCCACATTACTCAACAAGAATGGATAGCTGTTCTAACCATGTTACAAAATGCTGAATAGAAATTTAACCAAGTCAACACCAAAAGAATCTGACTTGAAGCAGACCTTAGAGTTGCTGCTCAACAACTAACTGATATAGTCATAGCACAATATGAAGCTAAGAATTGTTTCAAACAACTTCTTGAACTACATTAATAGCCAGGAACAAGAACTCCTAATCAAGAATCTCAATCATTTTCAAGATCTTTGAAAATAGAAGTATTTTCAGATCCTAGAATCTATAATGGATCTTTATCAAAGTTCAAAGAATAGTAGATTAAGATAAAAGCATGGATCAATTGCAATTCCAAGCAATTCTCTGTACAAGTTCTAAGTACCCTTAAATTAGGACAATTTAACATTGAAGTCAACATCAAGGCATGTTCTTATGCAATCCTATCAAGACTAAAAGGATTCAAAGAATTACACTTTGCTGAAATGAAATTACCAAATTAGTAGATTAGATCTTTAAACTCACAAATTGGGAACATCTCACAAGGAAGATTAAAGAAATCTTCTGACTCCAGTTGCAAAAAGATTGGGCAATCCAAGAGGTCAACCAATTCAAACAAGATCATCTCTCTACTAATGCATTTATATTGAAATGGCAAACTCTTTTGTTCCAATCTGGTATTTCAGATCAATTTAGAATTTGGTTGTTGGAAAACAATATAAGAAAGGACATCATAGAAGAGATGTTCTGAACCAAACAACAAAAGAATATGGTTGAAGACATAGTTCAAGTTATTTGACAAATCAGTTGAATAGAGGAAGAGTATTGTCTCTTCTTCTTCTCAAGGAAATTTTCTCCATATCAATCCAGATGCAACAAATATACTATGGATATAGATGCATTGGAGATTGCAAAATGCTACAATTGCAAAGAAGGACAGTGGGCAGACAAGTGTTTAAAAGAATATTATATATGTCACAAAACAGGAAGATATTCACATTTTTGCAAGTTTCATTCAATAAACAGATCAAAGTTTACAAAAGAACTCAGATCAAAAGGTAAGTCCAAAGATAAGGACAGAAGATTCAAGAAATCAAGAAAAATTTGAGCTTTAGATACAAATTCAGAATCAGAATCAGAATCAGAAGACAAAGACCTTCCTTGTGCTATTAGAGGCATGAACTATGAAGAAATGAAAGCCTTCTTCTTTAATATGAAAGATTCTGAACAAAAGAGAAAAGCCTCTTAGGCTTAAATCCTCAGGATATTCAAGTCTGTAAAACCACTTCCAAACAAATTATACAAACCCTTTTACTCTTGAAATTACTAGTTCAAAAAACATCAGAAAGTGCCAAAATCCCAACCTATAGATCAGAACATACTGCAGGTTTAGATCTCTACTCTTTTAAATCTAAAGTTATTTTATCAGAATAACAATCTGTCATTAACACTAATATTCAAGTAGAATACCTTTAGATATCTATGGAAGAATCACTCCTAAAAGTGGACTGGCAGTCAAATCTAGAATCCACACTGGTGTAGGAGTCATAGACTCTAATTACTGAGGAAACCTCATGATCCTATTAATAAATTAAGGAACAGAAACATCTAAGATAAATCCAGGTGATTATATCACACAATTCATCATAGAGAAAATCCATTCTCTTTAAGTAGTTGAAGTAGCTGAGCTATCTATAATGAAAAGAGCAGACAAAATTCAGATCTATAGAAATCAACCTATGCATATTCTTCTCAGAAGATCTCAAGATCAGATCATTCTCAAAACAAGACATCATCATGCCTATTCAAATTGCCCCCCTTAGATTTCATCATTAATTCATCACAGCTTTTGCACTTTTAGATAGTGAAGCCAATACCACATTCATTGATTGAATATGGGCAAAGAAAATCCAACTACCTCTCAAATAGCTTCCAAAACCAATAAAAGTTTATAATGTAGACAGAATCCCAAACTCTGCTGGAAATATTACCTATTATGAACACTATATATCTCCCTTATTTTATTTCTATTTTTCCACTATTTTTTCTTTATTTGCCTCTTTATTCTCTTTAACTCAAATCTCCATAGGTCACATGACTTACACAGCCACATCACATCACAAGTCACATAATGGGCACATTCAGACCTATGATGTCATTGATGACATCATAATCCAGATCTATCAACACAGCCAATAACTTAGACTCTTATCTATTATTGCTTATCTATGATATTATATTCTCAATTCCAGTGCAACCCTTATCTTGAGATAGTAACTCATCAGAGCACAGCACTGACTCATCACTCAGTCAGCAACCCATAGCTCTACTTTGTCAAACCAATGATATAAGTCATTTTTATCTTGCATCACATGTAAGGGTTAGGTTAGTTATCTTTGACCAGTAGAATATGATCTAGTTATCTATTACCTACCCTAATATACTTTAAAGCTCTGCTTTGGAGTTCTAATTAAATAATATATAAGGCAGCTAAATTGAAGGCATTCCTTCTAGTCTTGTCCTTTTTAGAGTTTCCCCCACTTTCTATCAGATAATCTCCACTGTCTGGAGATATAGTTGCAGATTTCCTGGATACCTGGACTCAAGTTAATATTTACTTTAGTGTCTCTGCCTATTGTATTATCAGCAAGTAATTGATATTGCCTTTGGAGTCTAGTAAGATCCAAATAGTAAATTGGCTGTTTCATTAGGACAAGACTTTATTTATCTCTATCTCTGCCATACCACCTCTTGCTTATGGGCTTGTCTTTCACTAGGATCAAGCACCAACCTCATCAAAGATATATTATCTTCAACACTCATCTCATTCCTAACTAAGTCAGCCATTAGTTAGTAACACTTAGTGCAAGTTATAAGATGAGACTGACACTTGCTGGAACTAGTATCTACCCTCTTGCAAGTCATCTTTAGTGTCTCATATATCAGAAACATTGAATAGGAAGTTTCAATTGCAGTCATGAAGGAGAAAGACATTTTCCTCATTTGATATTAATCAATTGCACATAGCTATTAGGGAATAGCTGACATTAGCATAGGATTAACCAAGACTATGAGCCAAGTGAAGAACTCCATCAAATCATCCAGGAATATCAAAGAGTTGAGCCTTACTTCTTACCCATCCTCTCTGACATTGATTCAAATAACATTAAGCCTGAAGATTACAAATAGCAACTAGCTTACTCACCACCACCACTTATTTGTAAACAAACCCCAAACTGGCCTAATTGGTTTAGCCATTCACTAGCATACTCAACCATTGAGAGATCACCTACTTCTTTTAGCCAACTAGTAAATTGATATCCCATGAGAATAGCTCCATGATCTATATCACAACCACTATCCATTTGCATCCAACTTCTTTCCTCTAGCCATGTGTCATCAAACTATCATCCTAGAACATCCACCTCTAATTCAATCTGCCACAGATTAGATATCACAGTTATTGGTTCTGGTATCCAGGAACTTTTGTGTGAAATATAGGTCAACACAGATATTGACAACTTTATTTGAAAAGGAATTCAACTGGGCTTACAATAGCTCACCACTATTGAGTATAAATAGAGACAGCCAGATTGTAATCCACCACTGCACAGATACCAACCCTATCAAGTATCAAATAGAGAGAGACATTCCCATTCTCATCCTTCTATTGATTATATTTGGATTTGTTCTTATAATCCTGGTATGTACTTTGGCCCTTATATCTCTACTCTACACTCTCACCTCCTCTTTCAATTACTTTACTGTTACTGCCACAACTACAATAGACACTAGATCTATTATATTTGAACTTAGAGTTTCTTTCCCTTATCAGAATGGAATCTCTTTTACTCATTAAGGCATAGTTGGAAATTTGAGAGAGTACTTTCAAGCACCTTAACAAGTACTTCAACACCTTCATTCTATATTAAGGAAAAGACAAAGAAAAGTTCTTGAAGTTTACACTGAATAAGCCCAATAAATCAGAGCTTACACAACACAAGTAGAAATTAACCTCCAAAATCTACTATAGAAGAATTTTCTTTAGAAGAAGAAATTTTATATGAAGATGAATGAACTGCACACTAGCAATCCTCATTTTCTCCATCACAATTCTCCTTTGCTTTCCAGCAATAATCATTTCTACTATCCTTAAGAATGGAAACCAACCTGTTTGTATTTGCTTCTCTTTTAAAGCTCCAAATCACACTTATAAATTCACCATTGAATTACTGGTATCTATTGATCTCAATGTTACCAATAATTTGTAAAACAACAATAATAACAATGAATGGTGATTGATGAACATCATCCTAATCATTGTTCTCTTTTTCATTATTATTCTCCTCATCACTTCTCTCACCACATGTATTCAATATCTCTATCAAAAAACTCAAGACATCAAATCTTATTCTCTTCAGGATATAGAGATCCCTCCTCTTCAAATCCCATCTAGAGCAATAGTGACCAATTGACCATTATTGGATACTAACTCTGTCATCTCCTTATATCTCATGGTATACTTTGAGATATATATATAGATACAGTAGTATTATTAGACAGATATTAACTCTTTGAGTTAATAAACTCTTTCATTTATTTTCCAATATGTCTAATCCCACTTCACCCAGTGCTGCTGCTGGTGCAGCAAAAATTACTCAACAAGAATAGATAGCTATTTTAATTGCATTGCAAAATGCAGAACAGTAACTTAACCAAGTAAATACTAATAGAATCCAACTTGAAGCAGATCTCAGAACTGCAGCTCAATAGTTGACTGATGCTGTTACAAAATAACAAGAAGCTGAGAACTGCTTCAAGCAACTCCTTGGTTTATACCAATGGGTAGGAACAGGAATCCATAATCAAGAACCTCAACCATTCATAGGATCTTCAAAAATAGAAGTTTTCTCACATCCTGGAATTTATGATGGATCTCCATTAAAATTTGAAGAATGGTGGACAAAAATAAAGACATGGATTGATTGCAATCCCAAGCAATTCTCCATTCTAGTTCCAAGCACCCTTAAACCAGGACAATTCAATACAGAAGTAAACATCAAAGTATTGTCTATGCAATCCTATCAAGACTAAAAGAACTTAAAGGATCACATTTTGCTGAAGTCAAAATTGCTAAACTGGTAGATCAAATTTCAGATCTTACAAGCTGGTAATATCTTATAAGAAAGATTGAAAAAACCTTTCAACCTCAGCTGTAAAAAGACTGGACAATCAGAGAGATCAGTCAATGCAGACAAGATTGTCTCTCAACTGATGCATTTGTATCAAAATGGCAAACTCTCTTCCATCAATCTGGGATTCCAGATCAATTTGTAGTTTGATTGTTAGAAAACAACACAAGGAAGGATATCATAAAAGAGATGTTTAGAACCAAATAACAAAGCACACAGTAGAAGAAATGATTCAAGTAATTCAACAAATAAGCTGAACAGAAGAAGAGTATCACCTCTTCTCCCATTCAAAGAAAATTTCTTCATATCAATCCAAACATGATGAATATACTATGGATATAGATGTGCTAGAAATTGCAAGATTTTACAATTGCAAAAAAGAAGGACATTGGACAGACAAGTGCTCAAAAAAATGTTGCATATATTACAAAACAGGAAGACATTCCCATCTTTGCAAGTTTCATCCAATGAACAGATCAAAGTTCACAAAAGAACTCAGATCAAAAGGTAAATCCAAAGAAAAGGACAGAAGATTCAAGAAATCCAGGAAAGTCTGAGCCTTAAAAACAGATTCAAATCATGATTCTGAATCAGAAAACTCCAAATCTTTGGAATTAGAAGATAAAGACCTCCCTCATGCCATTAGAGGCATAAAATATAAAGAAATGAAGAAATTCTTCTTTGATATAAAAAATTCTGAACAAAAGGAAAAGAATTCTTCAGGCTTAAACTCTCAGGATGTTCAAGTCTGTGAAACCACTCCTAAACAAGCTATGCAAACCCCTTTACCCTCAAAACTACCAATTTGAAAAACATCTGAAAATGCCAAAATTCCAACCTGTGGATCTGAACATGCCACAGAATTAGATCTCTACTCCTCCAAATTTAAAGATATCTTACCAGGACAGCAATCAGTCATCAACACTAATATTCAAGTGAAAATATCTTTTGATGCCTATGGAATAATTGCTTCCAGAAGTGGACTAGCCATTAAATCTAGAATCCACACTGGTGCAGGAGTTATAGACTTAGATTACCAAGGTAGCCTCATGATTCTATTAATAAATCAAGGAATAGAAACATTCAAGGTAAATCTAGGTGATCATATTGTACAACTCATTAGAGAGAAAATTTACTCTTTCAAAGTAGTTGAAGTAGCTGAGCTACCTACAACAAAAAGAGCAGACAAAAAATTTGGATCTACAGGAATCAACCTATGCATATCCTCCTTAAAAGATTTTAAAATCAGATCATTCTCAAAACAAGACATTATTATACCTATCTAAATTGCTTCTCTTAGATTTCATTATCAATTCATTAAAGCATCTGCTTTACTAGACAGTAGAGCCAACACCATATCTGTTGACCAAATATGGGCCAAGAAAATTCAACTACCCCTCAAACAGCTTCCAAAATCTATAAAAATCTACAATATAGATGGAATCCCAAACTTTGCTGGAAACATCACCCATGCAGCAGACATTCTCATTGACTATCAAGGATATTGTAAACATGTCACTGCTGAAGTTACTAACTTAGAAAAACACCAACTAATTCTTGATTGCATATGGCTTAAATGCCACAACCTGGAAATTGATTGGACAATTGAAACAGTTAAATTGTCAAGATGTCCAATAGATTGTAATATATTGAATGATAAATCCTCATTCATACATCAAATTGAATCAAAAGAATAAGATTCAATCTGACACATACATGCTCTCAAAAAGAAAGATTCTTCCAAGCCTAAGAAAACTCCAGTGGAAGAACTTGTTCCAAAAAAATATCATAAGTACCTTCATGTCTTCTCAAAGAAAGAATCAGAGCATATGCCCCTTAGGAAACTATGGGACCATGTGATAGATCTCAAAAATTCTTTTGAGTTAAAAAAAGGTTGAATTATCCCACTTTCTCCTAATGAACAACAAAAAGTTATAGACTTCATTGACAATCAATTATAAAAAGGATATATCAGATCCAGCAAATCCCCACAAATATTACTAGTATTCTTTGTTTCAAAAAAAGATGGACAAAAAAGAATGGTGCAAGATTACTGTTATCTTAATAAATATATTGTCAAGAACAACTACTCCTTTTCATTCATCTTACAACTTGTTGACAAGCTTAAAGGTGCAAAGCTTTTCACAAAAATAGATTTATGTTGGGAATACAACAATATATGCATTATAGAAGGCAACAAATGGAAAGCCACTTTCACATTCCATAAAGGATCCTACAAACCATTAATAATGTTCTTTGGACTCTGCAACTCCCCAGCAACATTTCAAACCATAATAAACAAAATATTTGCAGACATGGACACAACAGTTGTTATCTACATGAACAACCTTATGATCTTCACAAAGACCAATGATACAAAAGAATATGAGAAAATAGTTCTTCAAGTTCTCAAACTCTTAGATGAAAACAACCTCTTTGTTAAATCCAAAAGTGTATCTTTCAAACTAAAGAAGTCAAATTTCTGAAATGGCCAACTTACTACTTGGATCTCATGAAACTTCAAAGGGCAATATTAGTCAGTTGTTGATAAGACAATAGGCAGGGACACTGAAGTAAATGTTAACCTAAGTCAGAGTGTCTAGGGAATCTGTTATTATACCTCCAGGCAGTGGGGATAATCTAGTAGGAAGTGGAAGAAACTCCAAGGAGAACAAGACTGGAGGGGATGCCTTTAGTTTGGCTGCCTTATATACTATTCAATTAGAACTCCAAAATGGAGCTTGAATTACATGAGGGTAGATAAATAGATAACTGAATTATATTCTATTGGTCAGAGGTAACTAATCTAATCCTTGCATATGATGCAAGATAAGAGTAACTTGTGCAATTGGCTTGACAAAGTGAGGCTGTGGCTGCTAACTGAGTGATAAGTCAGTGCTATGCTTTGGTGAGTCACTATTTTTAGATAAGGGTTGCACTAGGATTGAGAATATGATGTCATAGATAAGCAATAAGAGATAAGAGTCTAGATCATTGGCTGTGTAAGTCACATGACCTGTAAAGACTTGAGTTGAAGAGAATGAAGAGGAGAGTAAAGAAAAAATAATAGAAAAATAGGAATAAAATGAGAAAGATGTTTGTAACACTATTCTCTTCTTAAGAATCAACTTCTAGGAAATTGAAAAGAAGTATTGACTGTTCAATGATTGGTTTTCCACAATAGTAAAATATTTTGAAGAATTGTGCTTCAGTCATTTGAAGCCATCAAGGTGCACTTGGTTGTAACTTGTAGAACTTTGCTACTGCTTCAGCTGTGTTCTTGAGGTTTGCAGCTGGTTCCCATGTACATTCATCATCTTTATACCCTTTCCAGTGGACTAGATATTTAAGGTGTCTGTTCTTAAACCTTAAATCAATGATGAATTCAACTTTATATTATTCTTCATATTTTTCTGTGACCAGAACTGGTCTAGGTTTGAATGTGGATTGGCTTGTAAGATGTTCTTTATATGGTTTGATGTGTAATATATTTACAACTGAATGAATCTTCATTGATGAAGGCAGGTGAAGTTTATAGACATTGGTTCCTTTTGTATCAATAATGTCATATGGTCCAATCCATCATTCCATTAATTTTTGTGATACATGAGGTAATTTGAGATTTTCCATTGAAAGCCAGATCTTGTTGCCAATAGCATATTGAGGTGCTGTTGAGTGATGTTTATCTGCTTGAGCTTTCATATGAGTTTGTACTGTCACTAAATTTTATTTGACTTGTTTGACTGTGTCTTTGATTTTATCAACAAAGTTGTCAGCAGCAGGTGCTTTTGACTAATGTTGTTTGAATCCAAGTCAGGGTGTGTAGGAATGTGTGACATTAAAAAATACCATCTGAATAGAAGTTCATCTTTTGAGTTGTATAAAAGCTGTGCAATTGGTAACCATTCAATCCATTTGTATTGTTTTTCTAATATGAAGATACAAAGGTATTGTTGAAGGTCATGATTTATTTGTTTAGTTTGTCCATTTGTTTGTGGATCAAAAGCTGTGGAAAGTTTTGATATGATTCCAAGCTTTTTGCACAAATATTTCATGACATGTGATGTGAATTGTGGTCTACAATCTGAGATTATTGTTTGGAGTAGGCCATGGATTTTCCAGATGTGTCAGATAGAGTTTTGCTGTTTCAAGAGCTGTAATGGTTTTATTGCAGGATATAAATTCTGTTTTTTTTTGAAAATATGTCAACTATAACCAAAATAGAGTTATATCCATTGGATTTTGGCAAATGTATGATGAAATCAGCAGATACATCCTGCCATGGTCCATCAAGGATTGGGAGTGGTTGAAGTTTTCCTGATGTTGCAGGGTTTGAATCCTTAAATCATACACAATGGTCACAGCATGAAATGTAATCTTTCACAAATATAGAAAGTTGTGGCCATGTATATGATTGTTGGATCAATTCTAGTGTTTTGTCATATCCTGGATGTTCTGTGATGGGTATATTGTGATATAATCAGAGGATTTTCATTTTGAAATCATAATCATCTGATATAATGAATTTGTGATCATTATATCATGGTTCTTTGATCTTTTTGACTTCTTTTGAGATTAATAAGTCATTTGTGTCAATCTAAACTGTTTTGATCATGGAATTGGGAATAAGCTGGATTTCTTAATTGTCTTGATCTATTCCTTCTGCATGGTTTTCTCATCTGGATAAAGTGTCTGCTTTTATCATTTGAGTACCTGCTTTGTGGACCCATTTGAAGCCGAATCTTGATAGGTATTGGACTCATTGTACTTGTTTTTGATTTAGATTTTGATATTGCATAAACCATTGAAGGTTTGTATGATCATTCCAGATTTCAAATTCTTGATGTGCCCCTTTGAGATAATGTTGCTATTATTCCAATGCTCTAATGATGCTAAGCATTTCCTTGTCTGTTATAGGACAATTGTGTTCTACAGAGTTAAAGAAGTATGAGGAGAATATGACTAGGTGCCATTTGTTGTTTATTTGAATAGACAATACTACATCTAATGCAAAGTCTAATGCATCTGTTTCTAGGTGAAACTGTGTATCTATGTCTGGATATGTGAGAATTGATGCCATGGTGAATCTTTGCTTGAGTTCATTAAAGGCTGATTCTTGTGATTGTATCCAAACAAATGGTATGTCTTTTTTGATAAGGTCAATGAAAGATCTTGCAAGTTTGGAATATCCATTGATGAATCTTCAGTAAAAGTTTGCTAATCTGAGGAAATTTCTAATGGCTTTGACAGAGGAAGATGTTGGCCATTCAAGAATAGCTTTCACTTTCATGTCATTCATCTTAATTTCATTTTTATTTACAATCATTTCAAAGAATTCAGCCTTTTTGATTCTAAAGATATACTTTTCAGGTTTAATAAAGAGGTCATTCTTGTCTAAAAGTTTGAGAACTTGAAGAACTAATTTGTCATGTTCTTTTGAATCATTGATCTTTGTGAAGATCATGAGGTCCTCCATGTAGATAACAACTATTGTGATCATATCTGCAAATATTTCATTCATCATTATTTGAAATGTTTCTGGGAAGTTGCAGAGTCCAAAGAACATTACAAGTGATTCATAAGATCCTCTGTGGCATATGAAAGTAGCTTTTCATTTGTTGCCTTCTTTAATGTGCACATTGTTGTATTCCCAACATAAATCCATTTTTGTGAAAAGCTTTGCACCTTTAAGCTTATCAATGAGTTGGGAGATGAGTGGAAATGAATAGTTGTTCTTGATGATGTGTTCATTAAAATAGCAATAATTTTGCATCATTTTTTTTTCTATCTTTTTTTGGGACAAAGAATACTGGTGATATTTGTAGGTATTTGCTGGATCTAATATATCCTTTTTATAGTTGATCATTGATGAAGTCAGTTACTTCTTGTTGTTCATCAGAGAAAAGTAGGATGATTCAATCTTTCTTTGATTCAAAAGAATCTTTAAGATCTATGACATGATTCCAGAGTTTTCTAAGGGGCATGTGTTCTGATTCTTTCTTTGATAAGATGTGGAGGTACTTGTGATATTCTTTTGGTATTAGTTCTTCCACTAGGATCTTCTTTGATTTGGGAAAGTCTTTTCTTTTGAGAGTGTATATGTGTTGAATTGAATCTCTTTCTCTTGATTCAATTTAATGTATAAATGCAGATTTATCACTCAATATATTATAGTCTATTGGACATCTTGACAATTTGACTGTTCCAGTTGTCCAATTAATCTCTGGATTGTGGCATTTAAACCATGTGTAATGAAGGATGAGTTGGTATTTTCCTAAGTTGGTGACTTTAGTGGTAACATGTTTACAATGTCCTTGATAGTCTATAAGGATTTCTGCTGTGTGGATAATGTTTCCAGTAGAGTTTGGGGTTCCATCTATATTGTAGACTTTTATGGGTTTTGAAAGCTGTTTAAGAGGTAATTGGATTTTCTTAACCCATGTTTGGTTAATGAATGTGGTATTTGCTCCATTGTCTAGCAAAGCAGATGCTTTGATGAATCAATGATGAAATCTAATGGAGGCAATTTGGATAGGCATAATAATGTCTTGTTTTGAGAATGATCTGATCTTAAGATTTTCAGAGGATAACATGCTTAAGTTGATTCCTGTGGATCTGAATTTGTTGTCTGCTCTTTTCATTGTAGATAGCTCAGCTATTTCAACTACTTTGAGGAAGTGGATTTTTTCTATAATGAGTTGTGTGATTCAATCACTTGGGTTTACCTTAAATGTTTCTATTCCTTGATTGATTAGCAAAATCATGAGGTTATCTTGATAATAAGAGTCTATCACTCCTGCACTAGATTGGATTCTGGATTTAACAGCCAAGCCACTTCTAGGGGCAATTCTTTTATAGGCATCTAAAGATATTGCCACTTAAATATTAATGTCAATGACAAATTGTTGTTCTGGTGAGATATCTTTAGATTTGAATGAATAAAGATCTAATTCTATGACATATTCAGATCTGCAAGTTGGGACTTTTGCATTTTTGGATGTTTTTTGAATTGGAAGTTTTGAAGATAGAGGGGTTTGCATAGCTTGTTTAGGAGTTGTTTTGCAGACTTGAACATTCCAAGGGTTTAAGCCTGAGGGACTTTTCCCTTGTGTTTGGAATCTTTCATATTGAAGAAGAATGCCTTCATTTCTTCATAATTCATGCCTCTAATTGCATAGAAAAGGTCTTCATCTTCTGATTCTAAAGATTTGAAGTCTTCTGATTCAGAGTTGGAATCTAAATTTATATTTAAGGCTTGGACTTTCCTTGATTTCTTGAATCTTTTGTCCTTATCTTTTGACTTATCTTTTTATCTTAGTTCTTTTGCAAACTTTGATCTATTCATTGGGTGAAATTTACAAAAATGCAAATGTCTTCCTATCTTGTGACATATGCAATATTCTTTTGAGCACTTGTCTTTCCAATGTCCTTCTTCTTTGCAATTGTAGCATTTTGCAATTTCCAATACATCTATATCCATAGTATATTCATTGTGTCTGGATTGATATAAGGAAAATTTCTTTGACTAGGAGAAGAGATGATACTCTTCTTTTATACAACTGATTTGTCAAATAGCTTGGATTGTTTCTTTCACAGAATTCTTTTGTTGTTTGGCTTGGAACATCTCTTCTATGATGTCCTTCCTTGTATTGTTTTCTAACAACCAAACTCCAAATTAATCTAGGATTCCAGATTGATGGAAGATAATTTGCCATTTTGATACAAATGCATTGGTTGAGAGGAAATCTTGCCTAAATTGACTGATATCTCTAGTTATCTAATCTTTTTGTAATTGAAGATCAAAGATTTCTTCAATTTTTCTTGTTAGATGTCACCAGCTTATAAAATCAGAAGTTTGATTTACAAGTTTAGCAATTTCTACTTTAGCAAAGTGTAATCCTTTGAATCCTTTTAATTTTGATAGGATTGCATAGGCACATGTATTGATGTTTACTTCAGTGATAAAAATTCCTGATTTGGCCATACTTGGGGTCAAGTTGATAAACTGTTTAAGATTGCAATCAATCCATGCCCTGATTTTGGTCCACCATTCTTCAAACTTTGATGGAGATCCATCATAAATTTCAGGGTCTGAAAATATTTCTATCTTTGAAGATCATGTGAATGGTTGAGGAGGTTCATGTCTGTGAGCAGTGGTTTCTGCCCATTGGTATAGATCAAAAAGTTGTTTAGAGTGGTTCTCAGCTTCTTGTTGAGCAGCAGTTCTGAGATCTGCTTCTAGTCAGGTTCTATTAGCATTTACTTGGATGAGTTGCTGTTTAGTATTTTGCAATGCATTGAGGACAGCTATCCATTCTTGCTGGATAATATGTACTATTGGAGCAGCAGTACCAGATGAGGCTGGATTAGATATGTTGGATAGACAGGGATTTTATTAACTCAAAAACTGATTATTTTAATGAACTACTGTATCTGTATATATCTCATGGTATATACTATGGAATATAATGAAGTCAGAGAGTTGATATGTAATAATGGACAATTGGTCACTATTGCTCTAGGTGGGACTTGAAGAGGTGGAATCTCTATATCTTGAAGAGAATATGCTTTGATATCTTGATTTTCATGATAAAAGTATTAGATACAAGTGGTGAGAAAGGAGGTAAGAAGAATAACAATGAAAAGGATGGCTATGATAAGAAGTGCATTCATCAATTACTAATCATTGTTATTATTGTTTTTTCAAGAGTTATCAGCAATGTTGAGGTCAACAGGTACTGGTGATTCTATGGTGAATCTATATATGTGGTTAGGAGCTTTGAAGGAGAAGTGAATAGAAATAGGTTGATTTTTATTCTTGAGAATTGTTGAGATGATGATTGCTGTAAGGAAAAAGAGTATTGTAAGAGCAAGGATAAGAAGTGTAAATATATAGTTCATTCATCTTCATAAAGAGTTTTTTCTTTTGAAGAGATTGAAGAATTTTCTTTAGTAATAGTAGATCTTAGGACAAGGTTAATTTCTACTTGTGCTACATGAGCTCTAATCTATTAGACTCTTTTAGCATAAACTTCAAGAATTTCTTTTTGTCTTTCCCTTGGTATGGGGTAAAAATATTGAGGCAATTGTTGAAAAGCTTGAAAATATTCTCTCAAGTTGTCAACTATATCTTGGCAAGTAAAAAGAGTTCTATTTTGATAAAGGGGTGGGGCTCTAGATTTGGCTATAATAGATCTAGTGTCTATTGTAGTTGTGGCAGTAATGGTAAGATATGTTGAGGAGGAGATAAGGATATAATATAGAGACATGAGGGCCAAAATTAGTACTGGAGTCATAAAAGTGTATTCAAATATAGTTAGTAGGAGAATAAGGATGGGAATGTCTCTCTCTAACTGGTACTTAGTAGGGGTGATATTTGTGTGGTGGCAGACTATGACTTGGCTGTCTATATCAGTATTCAGCAGTAGTAAGCTATTGTAAACCCAGTTATATTCCTTTGCAAATAAGATAGTCAACATCTGTATTGACCTGTATTTCATGCAGAAGTTCATGGATATCAGAATCAATGGTGGTGGTATCTAATCCATGGTAAATAGAGTTAGGGGTGGATACATACAGGCAATAGTTGAATGACATATAGCTAGAGAATAAGAGTTGGGTGCAAATGGATGGTGGTTATAATATAGGGCATGGGGCTATTCTCACAAAATATCAATTTAATGGTTGACTCAGAGGAATCACTGATCTTTGAGGGATAGAGTATGCTAGCAAGTGGCTATACCAGTTAGGCCAATCAAGAATGTTTACATGGTTAAGTGGTGGTGGTGAGCAAGCTAGTTGCTGCTTGTAGTTTTCCAATTTAATATTGTTTGGATTGACATCTGATGGGATGGATAAGGAGTGAGGCTTGACTTATTTGTATTCCTGGATGACTTGGTGTAGTTCTTCACTAGGCTCATAGTCTTGGTTAATTCTATGCTGATGTCAGCTATTTCCTAATGGCTATGTGCAATTGATCAATATTAGATAAGAAGAATATCTTCCTGCTTTATAACTGCAACTGGAACTTCTTGTCCAATGTTCCTGATATATAAGGTGCTGAATATAACTTATGAGAGGGTGAACACTTAAGTCAATAAGTATTAGTCTCATCTTATAATCTACACCAAGTATTACTAACTAGTGACTAACTTAATTGATATGAATGGAGTGAGTGTCAATAATGAAGTGTCTTTGATAGGGGTGGTGCATAATCCTGGGAAGGATAAGCCCATAAGCAAGAGGTGATAAAGCAGAGGTTGAGTAGAGGACAGTCTTGTCCTAATAAAACAGCCAACTTACTACTTGAATTTTACAAGATTTTAAAGGGCAATATCAGTTAGTTGCTAATAAGACAATAGGCAGGGATGCTGAAGTAAGCATTAATCTGAGTTAGAGTATCTAGGGAATCCATCACTATATCTCTGGACAGTAAGAATAACCTAGTAGGAAGTGGAAGAAACTTCAAGGAGAATAAGACTAGGGGAGATGTCTCTAATTTGGCCACTTTATATACTATTCAATTAGAACTCCAAAGCAGAGCTTGAATTACATGAGGACAGGTAAATAGATAACTAGATCATATCCTATTGGTTAGAGATAACTAATCTAACTCTTACATATGATGCATAATAAAAGCAGCTTATGCCATTGGCTTGACAAAGCAGGGCTGTGGGTTGCTGACTGAGCAATGAGTCAGTATCTTGAGATAATGGCTGTGCTAGGGTTGAGGATATGATATCATAGATAAGTAATAAAAGATAAGAGTTTAGGCTTTTGGCTATGTTTGATGGATCTGGGCTATAATGTTATTGATGATATCATTGGTCTGAATGTGTCCATCATGTGACTTGTCATGTGATGTGGCTGTGTATGTCATGTGACCTGTGAAGACTTGAGTTGGAGGAAATGAAAAGAGAAGTAAGTAAAAAATAGTAAAAAAATAGGAATAAAATAAAGGAGATATATAGCATTTATAACATGGACTAGCTAATTTCTACAAAAGATTCATCAACAAATATTCCAAACTTGCAAGACCACTCATTGATCTCACCAACAAAGACATATCATTTGTTTGGACAGAATTGCAAAAATTAGTTTTTAATAAATTCAAACAAAGATTTATCATAGCTTTAATTCTCACATACCCAGATATAAATGTACAATTTCACCTAGAAACAGATGCCTCAGACTTTCCATCAGGTGCAGTGCTTTCTATTCAAATAAATAACAAATGGCATCCAGTTGCATACTCCTCATACTTCTTCAATTTTGCAAAATGTAATTATCCTATAGCAAATAAAGAGATGCTCAGTATCATCAGAGAATTGGAACAATGGTAACACTATCTTGAAGAAGCACATAAAGAATTTGAAATCTGAAATAATCATGCAAACCTTCAATGGTTTATGCAACAACAAAATCTAAACTAAAGACAAGCTTGATGGATTCAATATCTATCAAGATTTAATTTCAAATAGGTTCACAAGGCAGGAACTCAAATGGTAAAAGCAGATGCTTTATCCAAAGAGAAGACCATGCCAACAAAATAGACCAAGACAATCAAGGAATCCAGATTATTCCTGATTCCATAATCAAAATAGTTCAAATCAATATAGATAATGCATTTATTTTAGAAAAAGTCACAAAACTAGAAGAACCACATTATAACAATAATAGACTTATCATATCAAATTGCTATGATCTCAAAATGAAAATCCTATGATTACATCATGATATACCAGTTGTAGAACATTTAGGATATGACAAAACCTCAGAGTTGATCCAATGATTATACACATGGCCACACCTCTTCACATTTGTGAAAGACTACATTTAACACTATGATTACTGTGCATGATTCAAAGACTCAAATCTTGCAACACCAGGAAAACTTCAATCACTTCCCAAACCTGATGAACCATGGCAAGACATATCTGCTGATTTCATTACAGATCTGCTGATATCCAATGTATATGATTCCATCCTGGTCATAGTTGACAAGTTTTCAAAAGAAATAGAATTCATGCCATACAACAAGATAATCACCACACTTGAAACAGCAAAACTTTATCTAACACATATCTGAAAAATCCATGGCCTTTCCTAAACAATAATCTTAGATCATGGACCACAATTTGCATTGCATGTCATAAAATATTTGTGCAAAAAGCTAGGAATCACACCAAAACTTTCTACAGCTTTTCATCCACAAATAGATGGACAAATAGAATAAATGAATTGTAACCTCCAACAATACCTTCATATCTTCACATTAGAAAAACAACATGAATGGATTGAATGGTTATCAATCATGCAATTTTCATACAACTCAAAAAGGCAAATTTCTACACAAAAGACACCTTTTGATGTCATACATTCCTATATACCTCAACTTGGATTCAAACAACACCAGTCAAAAGCACCCACTGCTGATGACTTTGTTAAAAAAATCAAGGACACAGTCAAACAAGTCAAACAAAATTTAGTGACAGCATAAAATCAAATGAAAGTACAAGCAGACAAATACTGCTCAATAGCATCTTAATATGCTATTGGTGATAAAGTCTGGCTTTCAATCAAAAATCTAAAATTACCTCATGCTTCATGCAAATTAATGAAACAATAGATTAGATCATATAACATTATTGACACAAAAGCAACCAATGCTTATAAGCTTTGTTCTTCTTTATCAATAAAGATCTATCCAGTTGTAAATATATCACACATCAAACCATACAAAGAATGTCTTATAGGCCAATTCACATTCAAACCCAGGGCAGTTCTGGTCATGGAAGATCATGAAGAACAATACAAAGTTAAATTCATTGTTGACTCAAGGTTCAAGAACAAACATTTTGAATATCTTGTTCACTGGAAAGGATATGAAGACAATGAGCATATATAGGAACCAGCTGCTAATCTGAGAGACACACCTAATGCAATAGCAAAGTTCCACAAATCACAATCAAGTGCACCTCAAAGACTTTGTATGTTTAAAGCACAATTCTTTAACATCTTCTATTATTGTGGAATACCAATTCCTGAATGGCTTATATTTTCTTTCAATCACCTGAAAGTCAATCCTTAAAAAGGGAATAGTGTTACAAATGCTATATATCTTCTTTATTTTATTCCTATTTTTCCACTATTTTTCCCTTACTTGTCTTTTTATTCTTTTCAACTCAAATCTCCATAGGTCACATGACTTACACAGCCACATCACATGACAAGTCACATGATGGGCACACCCAGACCTATGATGTCATCAATGACATCATAACCCAAATCCATCAATATAGCCAACAATCTAGACTTTTATCTCTTATTGCTTATCTATGACATCATATCCTCAACTCCAGCACAATCCTTATCTCAAGATAGTGACTCATCAGAGCACAGCACTAACTCATCACTTAGTCAACAATCCACAGCTCTACTTTATTAAGCCAATAGCATAAGTCACTCTTATCTTCCACCATATGCAAGCGTTAGGTTAGTAATCTCTGACCAGTAGGATATGATCCAGTTATCTAGTACCTACTCTAATATACTTTAAAGCTCTGCTTTAGATTCCTAATTGAATAATATATAAGGCAGTCAAATTAGAGGCATCTTCCCCAGTCTTGTTCTTCTTGGAGTTTTTCCCACTTTCTATTAGATAATCTCCACTGTCCAGAGGTATAGTGGCAGATTCCCTGGATACCTGGACTTAGGTTAACATTTACTTTAGCATCCCTACCTATTGTCTTATCAGCAAGTAACTGATATTGCCTTTGGAGTCTAGCAAAATCCAAATAGTAAGTTGACTGTTTCATTACTCATGCAGCAGAAATCTTCATAGACTATCAAGGACACTGAATATATTACCACTGAAGTCACCAATTTAGGAAAACACCAACTCATTCTTGATTACACATGGCTTAAATGCCATAATCCAGAAATTGATTGGACAACCAGAACAGTCAAGCTATTAAGATGCCCAATTGATTATAACATATCAAATAATAAATCTGCATTCATATATCAAATTGAATTAGAAGAATGAGATCCAATTTGGCACATACATACTTTTAAAAAGAAAGATTCTCCCAAGCAAAAGGAGATTCCAGTGGAAGAACTTTTTCCAAAAAAATATCACAAGTACCTTCACATCTTCTCAAAGAAAGAATCAAAGCACATGCCCCTTAGAAAACCATGGGACCATACAATAGATCTCAAAGATTCTTTTGAGCCAAAAAAAGGTTGAATCATTCCTCTTTCCTCTGATGAACAACAAGAAGTCACAGACTTCATCAATAATCAACTATGAAAAGGATATATCAGATCCAGCAAATTTTTATGAACATCACCAGTATTCTTTGTCCCAAAGAAAGATAGATGAAAAAGAATGGTACAAGATTACTGCTATCTTAACAAACACACTGTCAAGAACAACTATCCCTTGCCACTTATATCCCAACTTGTTGATAAGTTAAAAGATGCAAAGCTTTTCATAAAAATGAATTTATATTAGAGATACAATAATGTACACATTAAAGAAGGCAACAAATGGAAAGCCACTTTCATATGCCACAGAGAATCCTATGAACCACTTGTAATGTTCTTTGAACTCTACAACTCTCCAATAACCTTCCAAACCATAATAAACAAAATATTCACAGACATGGATACAACAGTTGTTATTTATATGGATAATCTCATGATCTTTATAAAGACTAACAATACTAAAAAACATGACAAAATAGTTCTTCAAGTTCTTAAACTTTTAGATAAGAATGACCTTTTCATCAAATCTGAAAAGTATACTTTCAAAATCAAAGAAGTCAAATTCCTTGGAATGATTATAAACAAAAATGAAATTAAAATGAATGACATGAAAGTGAAAGCTATTTTCAAATAGCTGACATCTTTCCCATCAAAGCCATCAGAAGTTTCCTAGGTTTAGCAGATTTCTACCAAAGATTTATCAATGAATATTCCAAACTTACAAGACCACTGATAGATCTAACCAAGAAAGACATACCATTTGTTTGGACAGAATCACAAGAATCAGCCTTTAATGAACTCAAACAAAAATTCACCATGGCCCCAATTCTCACATACCATGACATAAATGCATAATTTCATCTAGAAACAGATGCTTCAAACTTTGTATCAGGTACAGTGCTTTCTATCCAAATAAATGACAAATGCTCAGTGTCATTAGAGCATTAGAACAATGGCAACATTACCTCAAAGAAGCACACCAAGAATTTGAAATCTGGAATGATCATGCAAACCTTTAATGGTTTATGCAATATCAAAATCTAAACTGAAGACAAGCACAATAGGCCTAGTATCTATCTAGATTTAATTTCAAATGGATTCACAAAGCAGGAACTCAAATGGTAAAAGTAGATGCTTTATCCAGAAGAAAAGATCATACCAACAGAATAAATCAAGACAATTAAGAAATTCAAATCATCCTTGATTTCATGATCAAAACAGTTCAAATCAATACAGATAATGTATTCATTTTAGAAGAAGTCACAAAGATAGAAGAGTCTTATTATAACAACAATAAGCTTGTTATATCAGACAATCATGATTTAAAAATGGAAATCCTCCAATTATATCATGATACATCAATTGCAGGACATCTAGATTACAACAAAATATTAGAATTGATCCAATGATCATACATGTGGCCATATTTTTTCACATTTGTGAAAGATTATATTTCATACTATAATTATTGTGCACAATTCAAGGACTCAAATCTTGCAATACCAGGAAAACTTCAACCACTTCCAATATCTGATGAATCATGACAAGATATCTCTGCTGATTTCATCACAGATCTGCCAGAATATAACAGATATGACTCCATTTTGGCTGTAGTTGACAAGTTTTCAAAAGAAACAGAATTTATGCCTTGCAACAAAACAATTACTACACTTGAAACAGCAAAACTATATCTGACACATATATGAAAAATACATGGCCTTTCCTGAACAATCATTTCAGATTATGGACTACAATTTACATCACATGTCATAAAAGATTTGTGCAAAAAGCTTAGAATTATACCAAAACTTTTCATAGCTGTTCATCCACAAATAGATGGACAAATCAAACAAATAAATTGTGACCTTCAATAATACCTTTGTATCTTCACATCAGAAAAACAACATGAATGGATTGAATGGTTACCAATCACACAATTCTTATACAACTCAAAAAGGCAAACCTCTATATAGAAGGTACCTTTTGATGTTACATATTCCTATACTTCTTGACTTGGATTTGAACAACATCAGTCAAAAACATCTGCTGCCAATGACTTTGTTGATCAAATCAAGGACACAGTCAAACAAGTCAAACAAAATCTGGTAACAGCATAAACTCAAATGAAAGCTCAAGCAGACAAATACTACTCAACAGCACCACAATACACTATTGGTAACAAAGTCTGGCTTTCAATCAAAAATCTAAAACTACCTCATACATCATGCAAATTAATGGAATAATGTATTGGACCATATAACATCATCAATATCAAAGGAACCAATGCCTACAAACTCTACCTTTTTTTATCAATAAAGATTTATATAGTTATAAATATATTGTGCATCAAATCATATAAAAAATGCCTTCATGGACAACCTATGTTTAAACCTGGATTAGTTCTGGTTATGGAAGATTGTGAAGAACAATACAAAGTTGAATACATCATCAATTTAAAGTTCAAAGGCAAATGCCTTAAATATCTTGTCTACTGGAAAGGATATGAAGATGATGAACATACATGGAAATCAGCTACTAACCTCAAAAATACACCAGATATAGTAGCCAAGTTCCACAAATCACAACTGAGTGCACTCCAATAACTTTCTATGTCTGAAGTACAATTATTTGACATCTTCTATCATTGTGAAAAACCAATCCCTAAATGGTTGATACTTTCTTTCAATCACCTGGAAGTCAATCTTTAAGAAGGGAATAGTATTATGAACACTACATATCTTTCTTATTGTATTTCCATTTTTCTACTATTTTTCCTTTACTTCTCTTTTCATTCTTTTCAACTCAAGTCTCCACAGGTCATATAACTTATACAATCACATCACATGACAAGTGTGGAGTTCATCTGCACTTGGATCAAAGATATGGTTCCTACTAATCAAAGACTGAATAGGAAATGTTATAGATTTATAAATATGTTGTCTTGTTTTCTTTAACACTCAATCATCAAAGAATAAATATGAAGAAATAGATAGAAGTTAAAAAAAATAGTTCTAGGGCTAAGTCTATGATAATTGCCAATACTACCATACCATGATGATGGTATGTGGTAGTATCTATTGCCTATCAGGCAGGACTTATAACCTATTGGAACTTACTAATATTCTAATGCAAAGAGATACAAAAGAAATGCCTAAGTGAGTGGAGATATTTATCTAGTAACTTATGGTGGACTGTTAGTGAAATAGTTTTGAGTATAGTTTATAAGACTTTTAGAGCAAGGCTCAACAGATAGTGGAGATAGTGGAGAAAGTGAATTGTTGACCTACTATAACCAAGTTAGAAGAGCTGGTTTATATATAGTAGATAGTATTTGTACTTGTATATATATGAAATACTATAGAGCAGATATATTTCTTAATATATATATATGGGAATATCCTAAAGTAGAAATATGAGAAATATAAAATCAAGTTTATGGTATTGGTACATATCCATGATAAAATACCAGTTTATTCATTCTATCCATATCTGTATAAAGGCAAGATAATAGAAAGACTATTGATAAGTCTATAAGAATCCCTTTAAGGATAAAGTCTGTAAAAATATTTTTCCCATATGAATAATTATGTTTAGTGTATGTGTATGACTTATGGTTTCTCATAGACCAAGGTCTAGATCATAGATAACAAAGAATGACATATTATGATTTCAATATAGGAAACTCCAAGAAAAAGAAGATTGAAGGAACATCTCCAGTTTGGCCACTTTATATACTATTCAATTGGAACTCCAAAGTGGAGCTTTAATATATATTAGGGTAGGTAATAGATAATTGGATCATATTCTATTGATTAGAGATAACTAATCTAATTCTTGCACATAGTATGCAATAAGAGTAATTTATATTATTAGTTTGATAAGCCAGGGCTGTGGGTTACTGACTAAGTGATGACTCAGGCTGAGTCATAGTGAGTCAGGATGAGTCACCATCTTGTGATAAGGATTGTACCCATGGTTGAGGGTATGATATCATAGATAAATGATAAGTAATAAAAATCTAGGTCATTAGCTATATTTGATGTATCTGGACTATGATGTCATAATGACATCATGGGCCTAGAGTGGTCCATGGTCTGGATGTGCCCATCATGTGACTTGTCATGTGATGTGATTGTGTAAGTCACATGACCTATAAAGACTTGAGTTGAAGAAAATGAAAAGGAGAGTAAGAGAAAAATAATGGAAAAATAGGAATAAAATAAAAGAGATGCATAGTGTTCATAATAGGAACTTTCTAGTTCAAGATGATATCATGTGATTACTGATATTACTACCATGGCTGTGTGATAGCTGACTACCCTTAGTTATAGATATAACTAGTTTTAAATTAGTATGACTTATGATTATATATAGCAACTATTAAGTCTAGACTCTAGTGAGTCATGTCTACACAAATATGTGGTTGACTCAAGCTAATGATAAAGAAATTACCATAAAAGGAAATCACTTTTAGTAGTCTTTGAGTTCCTATACTTGATTAGTGAACATTTGTAGTTCAAATAATCAGTTAATTATATAGTTTAGATGTCAATTAGTCATTAATGTGACTGATTGTAGCTTAGAGCAGATTCTTTCTAACTTATCCTTGCAAATACAATTGTTTTAGTAGTCTGATAGTTTCAATATACTTTAATAAATTTTGCTGGTGGAATATGTGAGCCAAAAATGGAGTTAATGGTGATGGAAGAGTTGGAGATAGGAATAGTGATAGAAAATGATGGGGTACAAACTGGTAATGGGGTCCTGGGCTTAAATAGTAGTCCAACTGCATAGTTCCTTCTGAGAGAAACAAGAAGCAGTAAAAGAAGTAGTTCAAGAGTTTCTTGGAAAGCCTAGTCTAGAGATTTAATAAAGTGGAGAGGAAGAATATAATGAAAAACAAAAAGAGGCATGAAAAGTGCCCTTAGACATTGAAGATGAAATAATGGGCATTTGCTTTGTGATAAAAGAATAAAAGGGACAAGCTAGTTCTTTTGTTAACACTATAGTGTCAAACTATCTCACAGCAGTCACTTTAAATGAATTAAGACTGACAACAAAGACAAGGACCTCTTTTAAAGCAAGGATATGGATGATCAAATAACTAAGAGAGACTAGAAACAATGCTGGACTATATAGAATTAGCTAAGAAATAGTACAAAAGAGCATCTAAGATAAATACTCTACAGTCAGTACACATGGATCATAGAAATTCATAGAACAAAGAAAAAAAAAAGATGAGTCACTACATTAAGAATAAGTGATCAAGAAAAAGTAAGCATGAAGTAGGATGAAAAGAATAAGAAATAAAGAAATGAAGAGCTCATTGTATAAAAAGTTATAAGAAAGAGAAGAGGATATTGTCCTCATAGACAGCAATTTCATATATAGCTTTGACAATTTCCTCAGTTCATATAAGAGGAAGATAAAGGATTAATGAAGTGTGAGGGTGAAGGAAATTTATAATATCATGCACTGGACAATAGATGAGGTGTTCTAGTACAAGAGCTAACTTATATATAAAAGTAAATGTATTATAGACAAAAAAAGAAAAGAAAAGTAATATGTACTTATTCTATGAACAAGCACAGGATTAGAAAGAAGATGCAGTATGTATCATAGGGACATTGAATAGAGAGAACTATGTGAGGAATATAGCTGCTTAGTAGAAATATATTATAAATGCCACATATCTCTTTTATTTTATTCTTATTTTTCCATTATTTTTTCTTTACCTGCCTCTTTATTATTTTCAACTTGAGTCTCTACAGGTCATATGACTTACACAGCCACATCACATGACAAATCACATGATGGGCACACCTAGACCCATGACATCATTAATGATATCACAAATCCAAACCTATTAATATAGCCAATGACCAAGACTTTTATCTTTTATCACTTATCTATGACATCATACCCTCAACCCAGGTGCAACCCTTATCTCAAGATAGTAACTCATCAAAGCACAGCACTGAGTTACTGCTTAGTCAGCAACCCATAGCCCTGCTTTGTCAAGCCAATGGCATAAGTCATTCTTATCTCATATCATGTGCAAGAGTTAGGTTAGTTATCTCTGACCAATAGAATATGATCCAATTATCTAGTATCTACCCTAATGTACTTTTAAGCTCCACTTCAAAGTTCTCATTGAATAGTATATAAGGCAGCCAAACTGGAGGCATTTCCTCCAGTCTTGTCCTTCTTGGAGTTTTTTTCACTTCCTATTGGATAATTCCCACTATCTGAAGGTATAGTAGCAGATTCCCTGGACACCTGGACTCAGGTTAACACATACTTTAGTATCACCTACCTATTGTCTTATCAGCACTCAACTGATATTGCCCTTTGAAGTCTAGCAAGATTCAAATAGTAAGTTGGCCATTTCAAAATATAGACATGTGTCTGTTCAAGCTGGTTGTGTTCTGGATGTGAGCATGCTTGCATACTCCAATGGTTACCATGGGATGATTTTTATTCTGATTTAATGATGGTCCAGTCTCTATTGTAGCCTCCTAATAATGCATAATGGTTGATTGTTCTCAATGCATTATGCATTATGCAATAATCCACTCTCCACAGTGCACCCAATATCAGACCATGTAAAATCCAATGCAATATTACAATTATGCAATGTTATCATATGCAATACAACCCAATGTACTGTACTAATTCAGGCAAATTTGAACCTTTAATTGGTGGTTCTGCAGTGGCATTGAGCGCCATCCTGCGATACATTCATCAGCGAGGAGCCGTCCTTTGGTGCAAACTCGGTAATCAGTGGCCTTTTCAGATAGTACGATGAATCACTGTCGAGCATCGAGGGGCTTTTTGCAGCCATACGGGCTCACATCACGCTGCGGGAGTAATACTACATGGGTCGCTCGATACGCCCTCCAACTGGCACACAACAGATAGACGCCAGGGGTGTACATATAAGCACGTGTCTCTCAAGGCACGGTGATTGCAGGGAAAGCCTGAGAGAAACAAGGAAACCGTGAATAGAAAAATAATGCGATCGTATCAGGGAATGTTATCAGCAATCAGCCGGTCCAGTTTCTCGACGTCCATGTCCAGGAATCTAGGCGCGATCCTGCACTTGAACAATGTCTATCGGGATATGCATCAGCCGCGATGTCCAATGAAAATCACTTGGTACTTACACCGAGTTCTCTGTCGAAAATAACAGTTTTACGAGGATCACCAACCCAATCTCGTCCAGGACTCTCAAGATCTTGAACAGTCAGCGCTTCAGCATTTGAACAATGACCGACCACATAGACGTGATGTGTCAAATCCATACACATTGTGTTCAACATCACGGGGCTCTAAAGAGCCGTCATTGTTGAGGGATAACACAATATGAATGTGTGCGAATTGGGATATCTAGACTTATCGTGCACTATCGTCTAACGAAGTGGATCAGGTCTGCCAAAATGATACCACCTGCAAGCGAATATCAGTACATCCACAGTTGCTCAAGTATATCAAATACAGATATTCACCTTTGGAGTGTAGAATCATTCGTCAACACTATCGTCCACAGTGGCATGCATAAATGCTATGCGATTCAAAGATAAAAGAATACTGTCGGAGGCAGACATAGAACCACTCACCCAAAGGAATGACAGGACTATACATGATCATCTCTTGGATAATTGCATCTATGAAGGGCAGTGAAGGGAGATCGTCCATTGTTACATGAATACATGATCGTCCAATTAAGCAACATGTCAAATTGCTGATGTGAGGGCCAGTGAGCAAGCGGACGGGAGGGTGCGGCCGTACACAAACAACGGCAGCACAGGAACGAGCGGGCAGGCTGACTGAAAAGGGTCTTGACGGGAAATGACGGGGGCAGTGAGCAGGCGGGCGGGAGGGCGTAGGACAGGGCGCTGGGTGACATACCTGTAAAAACAACACGAAATACATAGAGGACTGCCAACAAACGAGAGGCTGAAGGACGTCCCGGCAAGTACTGGACGAGTAGAGGAAGAGGCGTCGAGAGGGAGTAGGGAAGCCAATTGTAAAAGGAGATGGGGATGGGTGCTACGAAGTCCAGGCCTTTATATGACACTAGCGAGTAACTGACCACGAAGTGTCATTGGTGTTCGTGTTTGTAGGGCCGGTTGGGCGCCAGAAAAAAGGCCACCTCGTGTTTCCCAGGGACTCACATACAGTCATTCCGCGTACCCCCCATACGCCCACTATCCCCAACCGCAATCCAGACCGTCATGCTGAACGTTGAGGCACAATGGTCTGGGTGTGATAATCCCCAACCACACCTGATAATTGAGACGCACGAAGACTCTATTTGGAGTATCGCATACCTCCCCGATGGTCGTGTTGTTACTGGCTCTTCAGATGGATTCGTGAAGGTCTGGAATACCGAAAACGGAGAGAAGGAAGGGTCAATGAAACATGGAGTGGGGGTCGCATGTCTTGCTGTCACTCAAGATGGCACAAGAATCGTAAGCAGCAGCAGAGATGGGAAGGTCAGGGTTTGGGACGCTCGGTCCCACAAACTCATCACAGTGTGGATGCATGGATCCAATACCGTCATGTCGATCTCACCAGACAGTCGACTCGTTGCGCTTGGTGCAA